>JAGFBZ010000580.1:0-262500 GCA_018398805.1 Hirundichthys speculiger
TGAGGGAAGAGAAAACGGGAGGGATAAAGCTTGAAACCAAACAACAGTTAATCCTGGGCAGAGTCATAGTTCATTTAAATTCAAGCATGCAAACAGATTTTAAAAACATTACACCAAAGTATATATATATATAAAGACTTCTGGAGCTACAGGGACTTAAAAAGGATGCATTATGAGAAAATAAATCCATCTTTTCTGTGGCTGAGTGAAAATTCCACTTCTGGATACATTTCCTCCCCATCTGATGTGGACGGAAGAAGACGAGACTCAAAGTAAAAGAATAAAATTGGGTTGGTGGCTTTTGTCATATTTCTGACTTTTTTTTCAGAACGAACAACCAACCCTGTTGTTTTGGTTTTTGGGGTTTTTTTGTTTGTTTTTTTTACAGGGTTTTTTGTTTTGTTTTGTTTTGTTTTGTTTTTTCAGTGTGTAACCCTATTTCCACATAGTTTTTTTTGTTTGTTTTTTAATGTTTTTAACTAGTTCAGACTTTAATCAATAGCTTTAGGAACAGCATAGAAAGGACACCTCTCAAAATCTGACATCTACACAATAGCAGCATCTGCGAGGGAATTATCTGAACGGGGTTGGTATGGAGGTCATAGACAACTGAAAAGATGACAAACCTTTGAGGGATTCAAACTTGTCTTCGCTGAAAAAAATTAGTTTAATTCTGTTCTGCCTGTTTGCCTGAAAACAGCAATGGACCAGGAAACGTCCTGAAACTGGTCTGCAGTTGTGCTGGAATTCCAGCACCGGAAAACACAGATATGTGCAACACTTAATACAGATATTTGTACTTTGCAGCTGATAAAAAAACTAAACTGACTAAACTGTAAGTCATCCATCATTAATAAAAGAGCCTCGGTGGCAGCTTCCATCTCATCCACTTTATGAGTAATAGGATTATACTGGATTTGAGGATTATTTTTAACAGTGTCGAACATTAGATTTACACATCCATATTAGGCTTGGTTTTTTTTAAACGTGTCCAACATCATTATATTGAAGCCAGGCTTGCCATCCAAAAAAACAAAAACAAAAAAAAAATCTGCCTTTGTAAAAGGAAAAGGTAGCAACTGCACAAAGGGATAAAGATCTTAATTTTGGGGGACAAGTCCTGTGGTCTGATGAAACTGACACTGAACTTTCTCTCCATTATGACCATCATGACATTTGGTAGAAAAGGGGGGAAGCTTGCAATCCTGAGAACACCATCCAACTGTGAAGTACGGCGGTGGCTGCATCATGTCAGGTCGTGGAGGTGTTTAACTACAGGAGGGACTGGTGAACTTCACAAAAAAATCACAGCACGATGAGAAAAGAACATTATCCGGAAATATTGACGCAACAACCCAAGACGTCAGTCAAGGAAGTTAAAGCTTGGATACAAATGGGTCTTCAAATGGACAATGACCCAAAACACACCAGCAGATTAGTTACAAAGTAGCTGAAGGACAACAAAGTCAGTGTTTTGGAGTGGCTGTCACAAAGACCTGATCTCAATCTTAGGCGACAGAAACCAGAGATAAGTAGGAGGAACTGAAAAGTTTCTCTCCGTGTTCTTTTTATCTGGTGCCTAAATGACAAGTCTAGAAGCAAAAGGTCAATCAAGAATTTAATACAATCATGAATACAAAGAATTATTATGCCATGCAGAATATTTTAATCGGCCGATGGTACACTTGTTCACAACATCACCGAGATGCTGCCATGGACAAATGCACGCTCCAAGTTAGTTTGTGTCCATCTTTTAAGGATCCAGAGGAAGGCGGATCCTTGGTTCTTATGAGTTTTATGGTCCTTTGTCTACGGAAATCCAGATGTCCAATCACAAGTCCTGGTTAATCAACAACTGTTGTTCCGGGGGTTTAAAACTGATGATGGGGGTCGAGAGGATGTTGCAGTAATTAAGTCGTAAACCTGAGCTGCGAAACTCACAGCATCTGAGAAGCTCACAACATTCTCTCCTGCCAATATAACAAGTTAAAAATCTACATAGTTAATCCTAAATCCTAACAGAACCATCATGGAAAGGGAAGCCCGTGCATGTCTCGCCTACAGATTGAAGAACTGGCTGTCAGTGATTACAGAGAAGTTCTAGCAGTAGCTATAAAGACCTGGTCAGAAGGACGCCACTGTGGCATCAGTAGCACCACAAGAACAGCAGAGACTAGGGTCCAATGCACCAGACAAGACCCCAGGTGAGATTCAGGCCAATGAAGGCATGCATGGAGCACAACCATTTAGCTGGAATGGTGTACAGGAACATCTGTACTGGTTATAGGTGGGAAGCAAAGATGTGAGAAACTGAGAATGCAAGAGCAAAGATCCTGAGGGGTTCCCAAAACCAGACTGAAAAAACTAGAGATGGCTAACCAAGCGGAGGTTGTGGTGGTCAACAAACTCCAGAGGAACTCGTGATAGACATAGAAATCCAAATCAAATGCAATATCTGAAAGAAAGATTAGCGTTGAAGGAAGAAAGAAAGAAATAGAAGAGATGTGGAAGTGCCAGCAGTAACTGGAGCACTTGGACCTCCAACTCCAAACTGGTAGAGCGGTTCCAGCAGATTTAACTCTCAGTTAAATTAAACTTTATTTTTATAGTGTCTATTACAATACTCAGTGTCTCTAGGCACTTTTCAGAGACCTGGAGCGTGACCCCCGAGCAAATATTATTAAATATTAAGTAAAGAAACGGTGACAAGTAGAAACTCCCTTAGTGGGGGAAAATCTTTCAGCCAAAGAAAAACTTTAAGAGGGAAGAAACCTTGAAGGCCTGGTCCTTAGACAATGTGGTTTAGACCAGGAGTCGCCTTAGATGTTTCCTTGCGTCAGCACAACTGATTCAGATGAAAGGGTCGTGAACAAACCTGTTCCTACTTGGATGATAAGCTGATGGTGATCCATTCCTTTGAATCAGGTTTGGTGAAGCAGGGAAACATCTAAGACATGCAGGGCAGTGGCCCCTGATTTAGACAGACTACATGATTTACTCAACAAAGATGTCTAAAATTTTATTTTAAAGATGGAGGTGGTGTCAGGAACTGGTTCCACAGTAAAGGTGCCTGATAGCAGAAGGCCCGTCCTCCAAATCCAAATGGATATTCTAGGAACTACAAGTAAACAAATATTTACTCTCAGTTCTAAAATGTGGGTAAAAGGCATTTGAATTAAATTCTAAATTTTACAGGAAGCCAATGTAAGAGACACCAAGAGAAGTCCCTTGGTGATTCCTGTCAGCACTCTCGCTGCTGCTTTTTGGATTAGCTAGAGGCTATTCAGAGAATTACTTGGACATCTTGCTAATAACTAGGGCTGGGCAATAATTTGAATTTTAAATCGTGATTAATCGCATGATTTCCCTGATTAATCACGATTATTTACACAGTTTATGCAAATTCAAATAATAAATTCAAAAGTAGTGTAAAGTGCACTTTTATTTAAATGTTCTTTATGAATTAAAGTGCCATAACATTTGTTGTTCAAACATTTTTAACATCAGCACTTGCCAGTAACACATATTTAGTATAAAATAAAATAAAATAAAGTTTATTGCCACTGCCAGGTCATCAATGTCACACAGTTTTTTTTTTTTTTTTTTAATGAAAAATGAAAAAAGTCTACCAACAAAATCCTGAGCCACAATCAGAACATTAAAACAGGTAATTTCTGAGGTAACGGCAGAAACTTTTAACGGGGAGTTCAACTTGTCACTGGTTACAAATAACCTTGTTTCTGCCGAATCCTCCGTCTGGGAGAACTTTAAAATGAAAATGTCCATGTAAAAGTTCAGTAACTTTACCGTCTCCATGTCTGTTTTAGCTTTTCTGCATGTTTTTCTAGCAATTGTCTTCTGGTTCCTCAGCAGCCAGAAACAGACTTTTCAAAACAAAAGCATGCGAGCGACACGCGTTAGTGCGTGGTAAAATAAATGTCACCATTGATAAATTAATGAGTTAATGCGATAACGCGTTATTTTTGCCCAGCCCTACTAATAACACGGTACAGTCATTTAGTCTAGAACTGGCAAATCCATGGATATGCTTTTCAGAGGACGCTCCTAATCCTGGTCATATTATGGAGGTGAAAAAAGGCTGTCTTACAAATCTGATTAATATGATGTTTCAACAACATATTCTGATTGAAAATAATTCCAAGGTTTCTCACGGTTGTACTGGAGGCCCACGTGAAATCAGTTACTCTTTTCCAAAGCACTTTGGGACCAAAAACAATAACCTCAATTAGAACATAATTTAAAAGCAAAACATTTGTGGACATCAAGGTCTTAATCTCCTGTGGATGTTCTGTCTCGTCTGGATTCATAGACAATACAGCTTTACATCATCAGCAGAGCAATGAAAATTTATGCCTTGGCTCTGGATAACTTTTTCCCAAGAGCAGCATGTATCGAGTGAAGAGAATCGGCCCTAGAACTGAACCCTGTGGGACACCAATCTGACCCTTGTCTGTGCAGAAGAAACGTCATTTACATGAACAAACTGGAACCTGTCAGATAAATATGATTTACCATCCTAGTCTGTCCCTTTAATCCAAATAATGTGATCTAATGTATGTGATGTAAAATCTGATGTATTCTGAACCCTGACTGAAGGACATAAATAGCTTCTATGTAGGCGGTCACCTAAATGGCTTGCAACTACAGTTTTGAAATTTTTAAAAATAAATGCTACATTGGTCTAAAATTCACTATAATTTCTGGATCAAGAAATGTCTTTTTGAGTAAAGGTTTAATTGCTGTAACTTTAAAAACCTGTGGTCCATTTCCTGATTTTAGAGATAGATTAATCTGATCCCATATTGATGAACCAATTAAGAGAGAAAGGATATTTGAGTAGCTGAGTTGGGATGGGGTCTAATATGGTGGATGGTTTAGCTTTGCTGATGGTTGAGGTTTATAGGAGATAAAGAGTCTAGAGTCGGGTCAGGACCGGAGGTCACAGCTGTTGGTGGTTGGGCTTGGCTGATTTCTTCTCTAATTCTGATGATTTTACTGTTAAAGAAGCTTATAAAATCTTCCTGATTGAGATTAGCAAGAATCTACGTCAGCCTGGTTTTAGTGCTGGACAGAAAACGTGGCTTATTTATATTTTCTTCTATTAACAACAAATAATAAGCTGTTCTAGCATCGCAGAGGTATTTTTGTAAAACTTAAATATATATTGTCAGACTACCTTTGCACTCGTAATAGGAGTCTACAGATATACAAGAGTACCACTTCCTTTCCATTTTATATGTTCTTTGTTTCAGTGTGCAGATATGCAAACTATACCAGGGAGCTGTTGTAAAAGCATCTAAAGCTGCATGTAGCATATCTGTATACTCTATCTGCAGTATTATTGACAATGCAATCAATATGTGCAGGGGTAAACTTCAGGTCATCACCCTCAGTTGTTCTACTATATTCTCCTTAAATTTATTAACAGCGTTATTTGCTAGGCATCTGCTGTAATAATGCTTTTTATCATGCGTTAGTGACTGTCGGACAGCGCTCCAGTATGGGCCCAGTATGCGCCCAGTATGCTCCAGTATGCGCCCACTAGAGGCTGCATTGAATTGTATTATGACGCATTCAAGTTCTACTCAATAATTATGAGCATTTGACGAAGGTCATTTACGTTGTCATGATGTGTTCAATGTGGTCTTGTAAAATGTTTTATTAGTGGGACATTTGAATTGCCTAAATACCAAGAAGTTAAATGTTCAAAGATTTGTTGTTGTTGTTGTTGTTGTTGTTTGTTTTCATAGCAATATAAAATAAAAGACACCATAATAGCTGACAACAACAAAGTAAAAAAGACAATTAAGAATTTTGGACAGTTTTCACTGACTTTTGAATGGTTTAAAAATGTTTTTTGCCTGAGAAAGTGAAGCTGTGGTAAGAAGACCATTTAGATTTTGTCCAGGAATAGATTAGTTCTG
Organism: Hirundichthys speculiger; assembly: GCA_018398805.1. NCBI lineage: Eukaryota > Metazoa > Chordata > Actinopteri > Beloniformes > Exocoetidae > Hirundichthys > Hirundichthys speculiger. Next base: position 5,946 of record JAGFBZ010000580.1, read on the forward strand.
CATTAGTTTTTCCCATGAAACATAACATTTAATGTTTACAATATATATAATGGAACAATAAACCTTTATGCTCTGCTGCTCCAGAATCAGCAGTGGCTGCTTCATCTGAGTTTTGAAGAAAATTGAAGGTGGCAATGAATAGGGTAGAGGGGCCCACACCGATATTCTTTCAGGGGCCCCAGAATTCCTAGCAACTGCCCTGTGCGGGGCGGGGGGGGGGGGGCTGTCTTCTATTACCATCAGAAGATGCAGCAGGAGCTGTGACATTTCCTGGTCAACCTTCATGTGATTCAAAAAAGGTTTTTAAATTCTCTGCCCTGCTGGATTTGCAGTCAGAAAACCAGTACAATTAAAGAGACATATGAGTCATCTTTGCATGTTTTCTTGTGCAAATACAAAGTAGTTAGTGGATTAGCTGATTCCATTCACGTCATATGTAGCTTTTGAGCCTTTGGTGATATTAATTTTAACCTAATTCTTTGGTATTTTGTCTTCGGTTTTGGTTCAATTGCAACATCATGCAACAGATCTCTCATTGAGGCTGTATGAAAGTCTCTGTAACTTAGTGTCATGTCAGTAATTATGATCCAAGTGCATTATTAATTATATGGTTGAGGTTAAACCATCAGTCTTTTTTCCAAACTGAACCAAAGTTAAAATGACGTTGCAATCAGGTTTAACTCTGAGTTCAGCTCCAGGTTCAACTCAAAATCTTTCTATTCAGGTAGCATCCTGTTACCTGGAGTGATGTTAGCCACGTCCTCACTGACAGTGCAATTAGCTGTTGGTCTTCTCGTTAGGATATCAGTATGATTGATGAGGCTCAAACTCCAGCTCCACTTAAAACCTTTTGTAGTTGTAGAAACTTGCCGTGATGATCAGAAACATACTCAACAAAGCTTTTGAGGGAAAACTAATCGCTCTTAAAAAATTCCATCTTCTTGGGAATGTTTGTTAATTGAGAGCAGTGTCTTTGTTTCTAATAACAGAAATTCTCTGGTCTGACCATCATATAAATCTCTGTTCTTACTTGGTAATTTTGCTCTTTTGTTCTCGATCTAATAAATTTTTAATACTCCGTTTTGGGCTCTTGTTTTCCCCCTTTGTTAAGCTCTTTGGGTTGCTCTTGTGTTTTGAGAAGTGCTATAAAAATCAAAGCTGGAATTGAAGAAGTTGATCTAGACATAAAAAAATCCCATTTTTTCTTCATCGTATTTGAAGGAAGCAAATGTGTAAATGTGCTGATGAAGGATTTGGGTCGATACGTTGTTTTAGCATCAACATTTTATTGCAGATCTGTACTTGTGACCTGGGCTAGACAGGTCAAAGTAACACAAAAGGGAAATATTTCACAGGGGTGTGTATGTGTGTGTGTATGTGCATGTGCATGTGCATGTGTGTACATTCACGCCCTTCCTCCTGTAAGAACCCATTATGTAGGAAACCAAACCCCTTATGGAGTCAATGTGCGCGAAACAGAGCAATGCATTTCGCCCCCGTTGTCTCTGCTTACATTCACAGACACGTGCACACACACACACACACATATGCACACACACGTGCTCGCACAAGCCCAGTGGGTGGTCAATGCAGCTTTTAGCTCCAGATGTTCACACTGCAGGCCAGCTACCCCACACCTCGGAAATTTAACCTGTCAATCATCTCAGTGAACGGCAACATCTCATTTCCTCTTTTTCCTCCTTTAAAAAAAAAAAAAAAAAAAAAAAGGTGCACGTGTTTATGTGTGTGTGCATTATTTTTACTCTCCCGCTGCCATTCTCACAGGCTTCCCATTGTTGCTTAATTTAATGACTTCATGTGGGGTGGATTTTAAAAACCACTGCCAATGTCAATACTGAATATAACGTAGCATTAAAATCCCTTAAGACTTTTAGTTTGCTTTTCCCGCCTTGTGATCAAGCTTTCGGCAGCGCCTCTGTGTTTTATTAGCCTTTCAGTGCCAACGACTGCTAGCAGCAACGCTGTCAGACCTGCTGATGAGGAGGAAAGTACTCTGTACACACTGCAGATTACGGTTCTTTGAAGGCTTCGAATGTTGACCGTTCGCTTAAACGGGTTAAAACTGCGAGAGGAGTGGAAGTCATTTGTGTCAGGAGGACAGAAATGTTTAAATAGCATGTTTACTGTATTCCATCTGTAACGTTTTACGTCTTCACATGTGCGGGCCTAAGATGTCCAAACCCTAAATTTAATTTACAGTTCTCTTTTATCAAATCGCATGTAGAGGTTACCCATACAGAATGCAGTTATTTTTGTTAAAACTGTAAAGTTTAAGTGAAAACTAGATGAGAATGCTAACATGCTAACAAGCTCTTTCTAACAATCCACCCAGTAATGCTGGGCAATATGACGATACATATCGTGGGGACGATATAAAATGTGTATCGTGCCATTTCTCTTCTATCGTTTCTATCGTTTCTAACCTAATTTTATCAATTATTACAGCAAATATGTAATTAAATAACCTGCAACAATAAATTTGATAGAAATCATATCTACTTCTACAAAGTAGCCTTTTATGTTTGCACTTTTATTAATGGTTAATGCCTTAAACAGAGTTCTCTTCAACCCTGATGTTAACTTTAGACACTTTATATTGGTTTGCAAACTTTGCACTACAAGGTTACAGATTTCAGAAAGTTGAAAAATAATTTGTGTTTATTTTTTATAGCTGAACTTCAGTGCAAAAATGTGTTTTTCCTCTCAAAAACTGCTGTACACTTTAAAAAAAAATTGTGAAAGCTACTGTACCTCTGTACCTACCTGTTTTTGCTGCACTAAAATGTATGTTTGTGACAGTTCAGCTAAATGTCCTTTCAAAATAAAGTTGAAAAGTAAGCAATGAAATTTTTGTCAAACTTTTCAGAGAATAACTGAAAACATACTTTATTATGGTATATTGTGATATATATCGTTATCGTGATATAAAATAGTCTATATCGTGATATATGATTTTTTCCATATCGCCCAGCACTACCACCAAGCTACGTGTTAGCAGATGACACATTTTTAATCACACAAAACAATATACAGCAACATACTGACATAGTGCTTTTATAATTTGGGAACCACTCAAGGTGCTTTTACACCACAAAACAGCTTTCTACAAATAGAGTCAAACAGGTGAAAACTCAGTTTGAATCTGATCCAACAGTTCCAACATCAAGCTGCTAAGTTAACACACTTTAAAAAGATCTGAATACGGTGTTCCCAAGGGGATGCATCACCTTTACTTGTTCACGCCAAGGTGGAAGTCGGTTTGGTTGCAGTTCCTCGACTGACCACTGGGGGCTCACTTAACAACCGAGCCAATGTCCTTGACAGTCATATTCAAATATCCAAATTAGCAGCGGAAATAAACAGATTTACAGTCTTGGTCTCCGTGGCTAAATTTTTTTTAATTTTTTTTGTACCACATCAGGTAAAATTATTTAAAGCAACAACTTTATGTATAATTAGGGTCGGGGGTAGTGCTTAGCACTCTATTGAGTTGACGTCTTAAGTTTGAATTAAGACTGAACAGCATAGTAATTTTTATTGTAAAGATAATACGATGTGGTGTCAACGGTGCTAAGATACCATTGTAACTGGTTTTGGGTTGATGTGGTGCAGCATTTTTTTTTTCCATTTTTTTTTTCATCTCTCCATCACGCAGTAGAAAAGTGAGCCCTGGTGCGTTAAATGTTGAGGCGTTATTAGTGGATTTCTCTACAGTGTTTAGCTTTTTATTAAATGAATCTGGATCTGAATGGGACTGTAAGTCCAGAACCACCAACCCGTGTGTTGCCTGGACTGATTACAAGAAAGCATGTGACACACATGGATACTGGAGTACCTGAAGCTCCGTAAGATCAGCAGGACACTGATTGCCTTCATCCAGAACTCAATGAGCCTATAACAACTTTGGAGGTGAAGTTGAAGCCAGTGTCCAGCTGAGCATCATGAATATATACCATGAAGACAGAGGAAACAGCAGGCCTCCAGGAGAACATCAAGAAGATGGCTCCCTCTGATGACCTCAGCCAACTGAAACCCAGCATGGAGGAGGAACCGGAGGAGCTATCATGGATGAACGAGGCCCGGCATGGCACGTCCTATCACCAAACTGAAGAGGTGGCTGGTATCGGAAAAACATACTAATGGCTGGTAAACAGCTAGACTGAATGGCAGGTGGCAGCGGCCATCTCAAGCAACAGTAACATCAAAAAGAAGGAACACAGGAAGCTCGAGAAATACCGAAGGGCTGAAGGGAAAGCTGGAAAAAATGTGGAGCCCCAACTGGTGGAGATAGTTGACTCCCATCTCCCCACTGCATCTCTGGAGCTTTGGGTTCTTCTTTAATTCTCTCATCAAGGCTCTTCTCCCACGATTGATCAGTTTGTCTGGACGGCCAGGTCTAGGAAGAGTTCTGGTCATCCCAAACTTCTTCCATTTAAGGATTATGGAGGCCTCTGTCAGAACCTTGGGCGCTGCAGAAATTCTTCTGCAACCTTCGCCAGATCTGCGTCTGAGCTCCTTCGACCAGATGATTCTCATTTGCTCTGACGTGCGCTGTAAGCTGTAAGGTCTCATATAGACAGATGTGTGCATTTCCTTATGAAGTCCAGTCAGTTGAATTAAACACAGCTGGACTCCAATGAAGGAGCAGAACCATCTCAAGGAGGATCAGAAGAAATGGGCAGCACGTGAGTTAAATATGAGTGTCACAGCAAAGCGTCTGAATACTTATGACCATGTGATGTTTCAGTTTTTTTTTAATAAAATTGCAAAACATTTAATTTGTTTTTTTCTGTCAAGATGGGGTGCTGAGTGTATATTAATGAGAAATAAAATGAACTTTTTTGATTTTAGCAAATGGCTGCAATGAAACAAAGAGTGAAAAATTTAAAGGGGTCTGAATACTTTCTGTACCCACTGTATATACAGTCATGGAAAAAATTATTAGACCACCCTTGTTTTCTTCAGTTTCTTGTTCATTTTAATGCCTGGTACAACTAAAGGTACATTTGTTTGGACAAACATAACGATAACCACAAAGATAGCTCATAAGAGTTTTATTTAAGAGCTGATATCTTACCATTTTCCATGGTTTTCTTGATTATAACCTAAATCACTTAAGTTTTTACATCAATAGCTATGGCGTTGTACTGCCAAAAACACTGCTTTTATGCATTCAGTGTTTTCTTTTCTGTCTGTTTTAGTCACATGATCACGTTTAGTTGTACCAGGTATTAAAATGAACAAGAAAGTGAAGAAAAAATGGTGGTCTAATAATTTTTTCCATGACTGTATATAAAATGTATATATGTGTATGTGCTCTCTTGTAGTACCAATTCTTAGTGTTACACATCTGCTGTAACAAGTGTTACCTTTTATTTTGATACATAATTTGTTTAAATACACCTTGTAGTTGCTCAGACATACTCATTTTAGGGTCGGCTGTAGCTCAGTTGGTAGAGCGGGTCGTCCAGTCACTCCACATATCCAGTTATTGGGAGGTTGGCGGTTCGATCCCGGCTCCAAAATGCCAACGTGTCCTTGGGCAAGACACTGAACCCTAACTTTCCCCCAGTGGGTCTGGCAGAACCTTGTATGGTAGCAGCTGCCCACTGGTGTGTGAATAAAGTATATAAGTGCAGTCCATTTACCATTTTAAAAGGTTTAAAGGTATGCCAGTTTCAAGCACTGATCTCCAACATAAGCCTTGTTATGCAAGTTTAACAGAGTCTTCAAAGTAGTTTTGTGGAATGTAAGTATTAAAGGAAGCTCTTGCCCTGGCCAGGACTTCTAAAGCTGTTTTAAACTGTTTAATCCTCAGATATTCAGAACTTTTGCCATGAGAGGTGGGCGTGATATACGTTTGACGGCACTCCCACAGGCTGCAGAACTCCTCAAACTTTTGGGCTTGAGATTTATTAGATATTACAAATGATTCAGACTTAATGAATGGCTTCTTTAATTATTTCCAGCCCACATTCATACATTTTCAAAGCTGCCATAGCTCAAATGTTGAAGTTCAACCTGTAGTAGGAAATAAAAATGGACCTCTGCTCCATATTGACCCTCTTTTTGAGAAAATGAAGTGTACGCTGGGATATTTGTAATTAGGTACAGGGTTTAAATGACATACAATGACCATGGTGACAAAAGGGCAGGCATAATATGAATGAGGACAAAAACAAGCTTATTCTATGGAAAATATAATAATAGAGTATTTTATTTTACCAGTAAGTGGATGTATACAGATGTATACAGCAGAGATGGTCAGTTACTCACATACAAGCCGTTGTTCAGCAAATTACTTTTCAGCAATCATCTAAAAACACCAGGACTTTGAGATAATTTCTCCAGACGACTTCGTGTCCCAAAGTTATACAATTAACGTAGATATTTCACATTCCAGAGGAGAAGTCACGGATGCATAAAACAGCATTATTCAAACAATAAGGTCTCGCTGACCTCAAATGCCAGTTTTCTATAACAAATATTTTTAACCTTTATGTGTATCTGGTTCAAAAACAGAAAAACAAGTTTGTGCTGGAAGCTGATGCGAGAAAGATGTGGTGTTGTAGACACTAAAATTCATATAATGCCCAAAACAAAAGCTAGAGCAAAATGAAGAAGATGCATGTAAACAGATATAGTTCACCACAGAAATTAACAGCTTGTGACAAAATCTTTTCTGCGATGGACTGGCGATCCGTCCAGGGTTTACCCCTGCCTTTCACCCGAAGACAGCTGGGATAAAGGGGCATAGATAATGGATGGATGGATGGATGGAAAAATCTTTTACAGCAACTGACTGGAAGTAAAAGTTAAAAGTAAAAGTGACATTTTCAGTCTTTTCTGGCCCACTTTCCTTCAAAATGTTGCTTCAGTCCGTTGATGTTGGCAGACACTAGAAAGTTCTGTACGCCACAGATGAAGTGATGGAACAGACCAAGCGTTCACTTCAAACAGATATAAGCACTAAAAAAATGTTAAAAAATCTCAAAAATCAAAAGGAACCACATGTTTTGGGAAAATAACTGTCAATATTTAATCCTGAAATTACCACGCCGTTGACCACAAAGTCTAGCCAACGCTTTTCTGAAATGTTTGAAATATCAGGACTGAAATGCACGAAACTATCTCTGAACTTGGCAGACAGTTTAATTTTTTTTTTTCCCTTACCCGCCATTTAAACATTATGACTAAACTCTGGCCAGAAACAGATCAACAAGAACCAGCTACGACAGTTGCTGAAACATCTGGATATTTACGGCTGTGTTGTGGCCCAACAGCAGGATGAAGAGTCGAGTCAACGCAGAGGGATTCTTACATTCACTGTAAATGTAGTTTGTTTGCAGACAGTATGAGCCCAGGCTATTTCATTTGTTAGCATACATCTGGTATTTCTTATTTCAGGCCTGCAGCGCTTTCCAGAAGAAGCTGGGTCAGTTTGGCTTTTTACCTTCAAGGCTTTTGGATGGTGAGGAATGTAAACTCCTGCTAGGAACCAAAACAATGTAAATAAAAGCAGTTTTGAGTTTGAACGAAAAATGTGTTTGCTGTTAAACGACAATTACTTCTAACACTTTGGGCAACTATACCAACATCAAGATTAATTACTATTTTAAGTCTCTGGCCAGACTCAAAAATGACTTTCCACTTAAAGCAGAACAAACTGGAAAAGCACTCGGAGAGCGCAGACCTCCGCCAAGTGCAACAATTCCCCCATATAGCGATTTACAGATTGCGATAAAATCCGCCTTCTGGATCAGATCCGGATCAGCCTTTGAAATTTGATAGAGGTTCCCATTGTTAAACCCTGAGTCAAATTTCATGAATTTTGGGCAATAATTGTAGATATTGAGAAACAAAATTTTTGGCCCCATTGACCGCAATGTTATCGAAAATTTGAAAATGATCCTGAATCCAATATTTCTTCAGGATCACACCCACAATGAAATCAGTTCTTCCTTTTCACATTTCTGACAACTCCTGAAAGTTTAATCAAAATCCATCCATAACTTTTTGAGTTATCTTGAACACAGACAAACAGACATAGAAATTAAAACCAGCAAAAACATTACCTGCTTGGCGGCGGTAATAAAACAGCAGCAGCTTAGTTGAAAATAAGACTTTGATTTCCCCATATGGCAATTTACACCATAAATATTAGTCGTACATCTGCGTTCTGGATCAGACCCAGATCAGCCCTTGAAATTTGATAGAGGTTCCCACTGTCAATACCTGAGTCAAATTTCATGAATTTTGGGCAATAATTGTAGATATTGAGAAACAAAATGTTTTGGCCCCATTGACCGCAATGTTTTATCGAAAATTTGAAAATGATCCAGAATCCAGGATTCTTCCGGATCACAGCCAAAATGAAATCAGTTCTTCCTTTCCACATTTCTGACAACTCCTGAGAATTTCATCAAAATCCATCCATATCTTTTTGAGTTATCTTGTACACAGACAGACAGACAAACGCCGGCAAAAACATAACCTCTTTAGCGAAGGTAAATATCTTTACCATCATAAAAATATCAGTTTTGTCATATAACATTTGAATATTTTTAGGAACTATTATTGAGCTCTTTAAACTCAACCAGGCCTGCTGTCGGCAGAAACCAACAAAGCATCGCTTCGTCACACATCAACAATAACTAACTAATAACTAATATCTAACTAATAACTAACTCACGGAGCTAGTTCATGTTTTGCACAGTGAACATCATGACAGAGGCAACTAACAAAGCAAAGAAAGTAATGACAGAGTTGCCGTTGCAAAAACATCTCTATTTCTACTTGTAATGCTGTAATGAAAATAATTAATTAATTATTAATTATTTTACCTGCTCAGTCGACATCTTGAGTTTTCCTCAGGTTGCCTTTCTCCCTGGTTCTTTTTACCGGCTCGCATTAACACGTTCTTGTGTAAAACGAAGACCGTAATAAAACATTCTTTGCCCAGCACGTCAGTAGGAGGTGCTAAAAATCTCAAAATTGAAGCGTTGCTCTGGATTGCTTTAAGTGATTAGTGTGGATAGGGTCCCTACAGACAAGCTGAGGTCATTTTACCTTCGTATGTGTGGAAAAAGAGCAGTAAAAAGGACTAAACAAGCAACTCTGTCCAGTCGTTAAGTCTGTCCTTCTAGACAAATGTGCTCAAATGGTATCAGAGAGGGAAAAAATGATGACAACTGAAGGCCTGGAACGATAAGAGGGTGACATCTCAGACGTTCAGACAGCTACAAATACTTCGGGATCCCACAGGCAGATAGAAACTATGAGGAAGTCAGCCACAGCCAAGTACCTGAAAAAGAAAAGGCAGATCCTGAAGTGCCAGCTGAAGAGAGAGACCAAAATCCAGCATATGTCCTGCCAGTAATCAGATGCTCCGCTGGGATTATAACCTGGAAGCCACTGGTGTCAGGAGGAGAAAACTCATGATGCATGGAGGGTTTCACCCCATGTCCAGCACCATGATTAAAAAACGTGCAAGGAGGGAGGCCAGGGATTAGTGAGTGTCAAAGCCACAATCCAGGATTAGATGCAAAGACCTAGAAATACATCCAGAAGTAGGCCCCCAATGATGAACTGCTAAGTGAATGTCTCAGGCAGCAGAAAGCAGAGAGAAGAAAGAAGAGAAGGAGAAGGAGGAACCATCATGGATGGAGAAGCCCATGCATGGCCCGTACCTCCGACAGATTGAAGAAGTGGCTGACACTGATGTCCTGAAGGACCGAAGTCCTACCATTGACTAGAAAAGACTGGCTAGAAGGACAGGACTGAGACATTAACACCAGCGCATGAACAGGGTCAAGCTGTTAGAAGTTGGCTTGGAAGCCCCACAGAAGAGGTCTTCCGAACTACACGACAACCCGAAAACCCGAGGTTCTGAACCGAATCGGGTCTCGGGTCGATTCAAAAGACGTGACTCTGGGTTGGGGTCGGATTCGGTACAGTTAGTCTCGGGTCCAGTCGTTGCTCTCTGACAGGCTGGGTCCGCGTTTACTCCAGAGAGGTAAAGATGTTGGCGGTGGCAGCTGTCACTCAGCCCCCCTCCCCCTTCCCCTTCAATCCAATAGGCTCCAAAAAGTCAGGTGATTGCGTGACTTGCGCTATGTTGCGCCGTGAGCTATAGGTTTAACAACAACAAGCACGGAGCGCGAACTGAAAGAGAAACTACGTGACGGTGAATATGCCGAGGAAAAAGCATCGGGGAAGAGTGCGGCGTGGACGTCCTTTGTTGTAATCGTCGATCGTGCTGGCAACAAAGTGGGCGCAGTTAATCGCATCGAATCCAACGTGTTCCTCAAATACGACGCAGCTAAGTCCAGAATGACCGGAACTTCTAAAACACCAGCGTGTTTGTATTTCAGGGCTAAGCAAGAGATGTCAGACGGCATGCGTGGATGCCAAAAAAAAAAACAAGCGGACCAATTGTCCCTAACTGCGTTTTTCAAAACAGCAGCCTGTGCTCCAGCAAAAGCCAAAGGTGCAGTGTTGGAAAAACGCATAAACGTGTGCGCCAAAGACGTGACATTAACATTCAGTTAATAAATACATTTGACTGTTGTTCCAAGATGAACATTTTTGCCCCAAGATGGCATCAAATGATCGAGTCTAAAGATGACAGGTCAGGCAAAGGTAAACAAACAAACAGTAGTTTGGTTTAGCCAATGTCAGGACTCGGGGCAGTTTAATTAATTATTCATTAACGTGGCGCATTTGTCATGAAACAATCGTGTGTTTTTACCGGTTTGCCCGGCGGCTGTAAAGCACAACGGATCGCCAACATGTTAACGTTGGATGAGAGCCTACACCGGTCAGAGCGTATTGTGAACATATCCTATTAGCGTTAGCAGTTGCTACCAATAACGACATGGATTTATCGTTGTTTACATCACGTAGCCTATGTAGCAACTGAACCGGGTAGAAGAAGACAAAGTTTAGGTAAGAAAATCAAGTTTTATTCAACGCTGGACAACTTTTAACATGAGCAACTATGGGCTGTACTGTATGGAGCCTCGTTTGGGTCATAATTCAATGAATAAATGAGTCTATTATTATGAAATACAGGCATTTATTATCATGAAATATGTATTCATTATTATGAAATGTTTCCCATTATTTAGAAATATATGTGTATTATTATGAAATATTTCCCATTTTTATGAAAAATTTTTAATTATTATGAAATATATTTTTATTATTTAATCTTAGTTTAATGCATAATAGTTTATTTCAGAATGGCTTTTTTTAAATTTAAGAATGAGTTTTTACATAATTGTGTCCTTTTTCATAAGAATGAGCTTTTACATAATAATGACATTTTGCCAGTGGGCGGGGCCAGTGGTTGACCTGCATGCTCATTGGCTAATCCTTCTCCATGCAGTTGGTGGGGGACTAGCATCGAGCCTGTTGGCTACCTCCCGGAGTAAATCCGAAAAGGATCTTTCTCCTGTCGCCATGCCGTCAAAATCAAGTTTTCCCTACATTTTGTGCTACGTTTCTTAGTCGATGTCAACCGTAAACTGAGGTGCATTCTGCCACCTACTGGCCTGGAGTATATACATCGCACCTCTCGCCCACTATCGATATTCACTGTTCTGTCGCTTATGCCTGAATGAAAGAGCAGCCAATCACAAAAATGGCTCCGCCCTCTCTGCTTTGATTGACACACAAATCATTCTTATGACAAACAAAGCCATTATTATGTAAAAGCTCATTCTTATTAAAAACAAAACCATTATCATAATAATGGGAAATATTTCATAATAATAAACGCCTGTATTTCATAATAATAGACTCATTTATTCATTGAATTATGACCCAAACGGGGCTCCATAGTATTGTCTCGGTTCGATTCGGGTAACTGTTGTGATCGAAAAACTAAAGACTCGGGTCGGGTCGGTTCCGGGTCCAAATATTTCGGGTCCATTCGGGTTCAGACTTATGAAAATAGCTCGGGTCGGGTCGGTTTTGGGTCGAATTTTGAGTTTGAAGAGGGGATGACGTTTAAATGTGTTGTTGGCCTGAAATACAATAACGGATCAATGTTGACTGAGAGCTAGTTCGGACGTGGAATCTCAAGCAGCGTTTTTACGCTCTGCAGGATTTATTCCTGTTACTCCACCTCTTTAATGGGCCGATATAAAGAGCAAGAGGTCCTCGTCTCTCACAGGCCGTCTGACGTCTCAAGCTTGCCGCTGCTCGTAAAAGTCTCCGCCCCCCCCCAGCTCCCACCTGAAGGCTACAGAGCTATGGATTGGTGGTTGAGTTATGCTCATCACCCCCCCCCCATGTCTCTGTGGCAGTATGGCGAATAAATGGGGATTGATTAGATAAGAGCCTAGATGCCAAAGCTCAACTGATTTATCCTTGACAAAGCTGTCTTCATTGTGAGGATTGACTGACTGAAATAAATTAAGTTGACAAAAAAAAAACCTGCAGAGTAAATGAAGCGATCATTGTATCGTCTTCCCTTTCATCTCATATCGTCCCAACTCGTTCCCTCTCTGATTTCAGAAGACACATCTGTTTTTATGTTGTGAAAATGTCCGAAGCAATTTTGTGAAATGTCCATTTTAAAGGAAGCGCTGGTTGTGGACTTGACCTTCCGGAGGACTGTTTAATCAAACATCCCGAGCTTTTGATCTGTGAGCTGAGAGTGATATACGCCTCGCTGCATTCCCATGTGCTGAAGAAAGCCTCAAACGTTTGAGATTTAGACAACATTCCAAGTGGATTTTATGGATGGCTTCTTTTATGGCCAACATTCATAAATTTCATTTTGAAGCTGTGATATGGTTAATGTTTAAGTTGTAAAAGGGAGCAAAAACAGGCTACATGTGGGGTTGAATCCTCTTAAAGCCACGGGTTTTTATTGGAAATTCTCAGTTAATACAGTACCACAAAGAAGATCGACAGCTTAATGACGGAAAAGTGTATAAAAACGACGGTCAAACAGATTAAAATGCGTGAAGAAAAACTCCCTCTGAACTTAGCAGACATCTTTAAAGTTTTGACTGTTTTAGATGAGTTTAAACATGAATGGTTTCTGGCTAGAAACAGACCAACGAGACTGAGCTAGCTAAAACCCTCGTGGCCAGTTGTACTGTGGCTCAAAAGGTCACTTTTGAGTGTCGCCCTGCGCTAGACCCCAGTATAACACGAGAAAGCCAAATGACCTCTTAAACCCTGCTACGCTGTTGTTAGCGCCGGTGGTGAAACCTGCGACTGAAGGTTCGTTTGATCTCAGTTCCTGTAACCTTTAAACATTTCACATAACCACTAGAGAGCTCGTTCCTTGCATGTCGTGACGGTGTAATCACATCCAACAGCGCGGCTTTGTGCTTAAATCAAAATGTTGTGATTTAGGTGACGTCGTGTTAGCCACCTGCTAACTGACTATGTGACTGGCCCCACTCTATGGAGCCCCGTTTGGGTCATAATTCAATGAATAAATTAGTCTGTTATTATGAAATACAGGTGTTTATTATTATGAAATACTTCCCATTATTATAATAATGGATTCGTTTTTCATAAGAATGAGCTTTTACATAATAATGGCTTTGTTTTTCATAAGAATGATTTGTGTGTCAATCACAGCAGAGAGGGCGGAGCCATTTATGTGATTGGCTGCTCTTTCATTCAGGCATAAGCAACAGAACAGTGAATGCTGTTTGTGTCATGAACACAAATTAACATAAAGTGCTGAGTGGTGTCTCCACTGCTTTTCTCCTTTGTCTTCCCTTTCCTCCTCCCTTCCTCCTCCTCCAGCTCATAATTATTTGGGAGCACCTTGTTACTGAAACTGTGCCCCATATTCTTTGCTTTCCTCTGGTTTGTTGTGCTGGTTTTGCCTCCTTTTTCTTTCTGTGTATTTTGCAGGCCAGAGTGTCCTGGGTTTCATGCTGACTTGCAGTTCCATCCTCTGTCCATCCCGGGGTTCTCCTCCACTTGTGTTTGGGTGCCGACTGACGTGGTGATCGGCGACCTGGTCCTCTGGCCATCTCATCCCAGTGCTGCTGCCTCCATCTGTTTATGTTTATATGGCCATTGTATTTAGTCATTTGTGTGCTCTCCTCTTTCTGTCCTCCATCTTCTCTCCGTCCTCCATCCTCTCTCTGTCCTGTCTCCCCTCTTTTCTTTCTCTACCCGTACTGGCCTTCGGCAGGAGGGTCCCCCATATGATCCAGGTCCTGCTCAAGGTTTCTTCCTCTTAAAGTGGAGTTTTTCCTTGCCATTGTTTGGCATTAAGGTTTTTTTTCTCCCTACGTGGGAGTTTTTTACCTGCCATTATCACTGATTGGATTTAATATTATAATCTTAGTTAATAATATATTTGCTCGGGGGTGTCATGCTCTGGGTCTCTGTAAAGCGCCTAGAGACAATTGTCATTGTAACAGACGCTATACAAATAAAATTGAATTGAATTGAATTGAATTGAATTGAATTGAATATCGATAGTGGGCGAGAGGTGCGATGTATAAACTCCAGGCCAGTAGGTGGCAGAATGCACCTCAGTTTACGGTTAAAAGTTGACATCGACTAAGAAACGTCAAGGTTTCCTGTAGCTCAGTTCAAGTAGCTACAATCGGACTAGGAGCGCACCTTGATGACGCCACGGCCCGCTGCTAACGGGACCTCACGGCCAAAACTAGTTGATGTCAGAGCGTAGAATGGAGAAGGATAAGCCAATGAGCGAGCAGGTCAACCACTGGTCCCGCCCACTGGCACAATGTCATTATTACGTAAAACCTCATTCTTATAAAAAAGGAAGCAATTATATAAAAACTCATTCTTAGATAAAAAAAAAAAGCCATTCTGAAATAAACTATTATGCATTAAACTAAGATTAAATGACAATAATAAAAATATATTTCATAATTATTAATTTTTTTTAACTTAATAATGGGAAATAATTTATAATAATACACGTATATTTCATAATAATACACATATTTCATAACAATGGGAAATATTTCTTAATAATAAACATGCATTTCATAATAATAAACGTATTTCATAATAAAAGCCTCATTTATTCATTGAATTATGACCCAAATGGGGCTCCATACCACTCTGGTTGTCCTGTAAACATCTGTAAACATTTGCGACTTGCAGATTTTCAGCAGGGTGTAATAACTTTCATTCCATCAATTCAAGATCTAACACAACGTCTATGTCGCCTGGAATACCCCCCACCTGCTAATCATGGATTAATTAACTTTGTGACACTTTGCATCGCTTCACCGCACAAGTTAAACGCTGAACTTTACCCTAATTGTACTTTTAAAATCTAAGCGCAAAGCCTTGACCTTTTAAAGTGGTGAAATCTACCATTTTGGTTCCCACAAAGCTCTCAGACCTTATAAATATAGTCGGCTCTCCGACTCTACAAACATAGAAAAGGAAGCTACTCACATGTAGGTATCAATGAAGGATTGAGAGGAATAACGTGTTGACGTTCAGGATGTCCTCTTTACGCCCACGTCTGTCAACACTGAGTAATCCGAGGTCTCTTCTTGTTTGTCAAGCATGCAGCAGGGATATCCTTAAGGACTAAAATCTAGGCTAAGCAGGTGGTACGGTGGAAAAAAAAAATGTCTCGGAGCGTGATACTTATTGGCAGCACATCTTTTTTTTCCTTACTTGACGGGGACCAGAAGGTTCATATTCTTTTAGGGGTAGAAAGTCAATAAGATGAGAATGTTTTGAGCTCTTCCAATAACCAGCTAATACGGTCTGAAGCTAAATGCTGGTGTGATTAGAAACGGTGGTGATGGACTGGACTTTTATCAGGGAAGGGAACAGCGACGTTCTGGACACCACTCATCAGTTGACATGTGTCAGTTTTTAAACTAAGGAGCTATTGCACCAAACTGTAAAAATAATCATATAAAAAATTTACAAAATTATTTGTACCTAGTCCTTTTTTCACCCGTCATTATAGACATTTACTGTATCAGTGGTGCCAGTTTCTTTCCTTAAATGAAATTTCCCCCTAACAATCAAGTGCACCTAAAGCCTTTTGAAATGTAAGTACACGTTTAGTCGAGTCATTTTAGGTGTTGCTGATCTGCTCTCTTCAGCAGCCTGACAAGCGTTAAGCTCTTCCAATAGGAGATTACAGCCTCAAATCCCGGCTCTGTGAGAGCATCTCCTTAAGGCAGATTTGCCTCTCTGCAAAATCCCCGGGTCAGACCGGCAACACGGTCATCTCCTCCAACCCTGTGGGGGTTTGTTTTATTGGTTTTTTACCTCTCCTACCTTACATGTATGTCTGATACGTGTCTGATCGCACCTCCAGGTGGGATGGAGGGGGGGGCGTGTCTTCCTGGTTCAAGACATGGGGTTACTTGGATGCAGAGGAGAACGGTGGATGGTATACAATGCTGCATATCCCCAGTGATGGAAAATAAATCACTATATTTGACTCACACAGGCTCAGGGTTGAAATTGTTACATTAATTAACCCTTATACCACCGACTCGGACCCCAGAGGTGTACTTTTTGTCATATCTCAGAGGTGCTTTATTCTATAATTCCAATTTTTCATGACTGTGTCAATCAATTTGTTCCTAATGATGTCATATGATTTTTTTCTGTTTCTGTCTTTATCTGTGCTTTTTAAAAATTCCAATACATTGTGGTCCAAGAGGACCTCAGTCAAAATCTCTAATTCTGCCTATGTATTTTTAATAGATGGAACCATTTATTGAGTTAATGTTTGCCATGGGTCCTAATTTAAAGTATCTTACTTTTGTATTTTTGACTTTTTTATTAAAATTCAAATAAAATCAAAATGTAGTGACATTTAAATGATTGTGGGTTTATTTAAGTTTTTATATATACAGTCATGGAAAAAATTATTAGAGCACCCTTGTTTTCTTCAGTTTCTTGTTCATTTTAATGCCTGGTACAACTAAAGGTACATTTGTTTGGACAAACATAACGATAACCACAAAGATTGCTCATAAGAGTTTTATTTAAGAGCTGATATCTTACCATTTTCCATGGTTTTCTTGATTATAACCTAAATCGCTTAAGTTTTTACATCAATAGCTATGGCGTTGTACTGCCAAAAACACTGCTTTTATGCATTCAGTGTTTTCTTTTCTGTCTGTTTTAGTCACATGATGACGTTTAGTGGTACCAGGTATTAAAATGAACAAGAAAGTGAAGAAAAAATGGTGTCTAATAATTTTTTCCATGACTGTATATTGGGTTCAAAATGATCTTGATTGGTTTCACCATATAAATACAACACAAATACTTGAAATTACTGAACACTAAATTATATCAGAATCAAGTCTAACGTGACGACCACAGAGATGGTAATAGAGAGCCTCATTCTTTAACTGATTTGAAAAATTTCAATGGATTTGTGCTTAGCTCAGATAGGATCTTAATTGCTGTAAAGAAGATCATAAAATTCCACTGTTGACATTTTTGGGTTAAAGAAAAGTATATTTTCGTTTTATAAAATATGCAAATTAACTATAACTTTCTTAAAATAATAATAATCTGTTGTTGTTTTTTTCCTCAGATGACATTTAATACATCAGTAATAATATTCTGAGAAGAAAAAAGTTGTAATTTTTCTTTGATGGTTGTTTATTACAGTATTTATTCTTGTGGTCCGCACGGACCCCAGTCAGTAATCCATGTATGCGAAATATGTCGGTAGAATGAGGGTTAAGAGAAAAACAAGAATTGACAGAAGAAGCAGGTTTATTTGTAGTCCAAAGCATATTTAATGTGGTTTTTACTCAGGGTCCAAACAATCATTATGAAAATTACGTCATGATAACGTCATCTAGCAACTTTTATGAGAGCCAATAGCTGCTTTCCGAACTGAGGAGTTGACAACACGACGCCAGAGCATCTCAGACCCTGCAGAGACGAGCAACCGTGCACACTCCCCTTTACAGTCAGTTTAGAATCAATGATCAATGAATCAATGAATCAGGAAGATTGAGCCAACATATCAAATCCAGATTACAGTCAGAACATGAACCTGGACCTTCTTGCTTTGAGGCAGCAACATCGAACTCTAAGCCACCGTAGCGAAAACAGCCATTTTTTTTTTTCATTATAATCTTGTGTCAATGTCAACGAGAACAACAGCGTACTGATACAGAACCTTTCTGGTCCTGGAACCAGTCCAGGGATTTGGGTTGTAAAAGAACCAAGGCAGTTTTACAAATGCTGCAAAGCAGCTTTCTCTCACTGTCACAAGCATAGTCTCTCTCTCTCTCTCTCTCTCTCTCTCTCTCTCTCTCCTCTCTCTCTCTCTCTCTCTCTCTCTCTCTCTCTCTCTCTCTCTCTCTCTCTCTCTCTCTCTCTCCTCTCTCTCTCTCTCTCTCTCCTCTCCTCTCTCTTCTCTCTCTCTCTCTCTCTCTCCTCTCTCTCTCTCTCTCTCTCTCTCTCTCTCTCTCTCTCTCTCTCTCTCTCCTCTCTCTCTCTCTCTCTCTCTCTCTCTCTCTCACATACGCACACATATTAGATTTATTTATTCAACAGAATTATTCCTATATGTACTCCTAAAAGTTAAATTAGATAATAGTTAATGTAAATTTATCCAATGCTACTCAAATGTCACAAACTCAGTGAAAACAGAAATATCAACATAATTCTCCTCTAGGTTTATAGTCTTTAAAGGGGATTTAGACAATAACATGTTCAATAAAACTGATCCAGTTCTTGATAGACGTCTGTACCGGTCTGCTGTGGTGAAAAAAGAGACAAATCTTTCAGTTAACCTGTCAGTCGATGTTCTGACCCTCACCTGTGGTCATGAGCTAATGACTTGAAGAAGATAAACAAAATGAGCTTTCTTTAAGGGCGGCTAAGCTAACCTTTAGAGGTAGCGTAAGGAGCTCAGTCATCTGGTGAGGTGGTTTGGTTTCTGGTCTGGACGCCTTCCAGGAGAGGTGTTTCAGGTGTGTCCCGCCAGAAAAAGGTCTCCAGGAAGAGCCGGAGCAACACATAACCGTTTAATCTGAACCATATTTGTTTAAACGAGTGTCAGTTTTCTCTCACAAATATTATTTCATGGTAAATGTTTTGCAACATTACCAAATGAAGATTATTAACGTGCTTTTTAACTCAATCCTGATATTTTCGAAACCCTCACCAAGTAGTTTGTTATTTCAAGCTCGTCCAGTCTTTGTGGTAACCTAACTGCACCAGAGAGGAAGTGGATATGGAAGTAAATGGGAGTTAAAAGAAAACGGAAAAAATAAAAAATAAAACAAATTGAATTCTGACTTCAGCATCAGGTCTAACATTAGTTTTCATAGCAACATTTTACAAAGATGTAAAAAAAAAAATGCTTACTTGTCAAAATTGTCCCTGTGCTGATGTTAATACTACAGATGCACGATAACTATTTTTTAAAACCGATACAGATAACCAATTACTTTCAGCTCCTAAAGGCTGATACCGATAATCGATAACACACACATATACCTAAGATAATTACATCAATACTATGTACAAAACCAAAAATAGTTTTGACTCTTTAAATGAACAGATATTTATTTTTTCCAATGAAAAACTATTGTCAAGCCTCTCAAACATTTTCTTAAAACTATCAAACAAACCTATTTGATATCTCACATTAACTTAAATAAGGTTCATTACTGACTGATATAAAAAATAAAGGCTCCTTGAACTGATGGAAATACATGCATCAGAATCAAAAACTGAAGAAGTGCATTCCAGAAGTTTACAAAAAAAAAAGTATATTCATAGAAAATTAAAGCACTTAAACAAGTTAGATTCTCCCTTTCTACCCATTTCACCTTTACCCGTGGGTCATCTTTGGAAAATTTATTGGATTTTTTTAAAAGCCTCGCCGATGAGTGTAAGTCCCGGTGAATTCTCTGCTGCTGGCTTGCTCAAGTTAGCGCTAGCTCCTGCTAGCGTGATTTGAAAAATTTCAAAAGCGATGGCTAAGTTTCAGGTGGCTAATCAGGTTTGACGTATTAAAGCTTGCCTAATTTTTCCCTCCTCGTGGAATTCGCTTGGAGCATTTGTCACAAATAACCAGCGAACTATCTTCCTTGGAAACTTTAAAGAAGTTCCATATGATCTATGCCATGTTGTTTGTTTTCATCAGCATGCTGTTGTATGCTGCGTTCAAGGTGTAATGTAAATTCCTCCATTCTGTCTGTATAGATGTCTTTGGGATATCAACTAACATGCTGACCTGCAGTCTGATCCTCTGACCACCTCAGTGTTGCTGCCTACATCTGTTTATATCGTCATCACTGTAGTTCATGTACTAACAATGAATACATTTTGTCCTCTATGACATTGCCAACATATCTGTGCCTGTCCTCTCTCTGTCCACTGTCCTCTCTGTCCTCTCTGTCCTGTCTCCCTCCCTTTCCTTTACCCAGCTGGTCACATGTTCCAGGTCCTGCTTAAGGTTTCTTCTTCTTAAAGGAGAGTTTTTTCTTGCCACTGGGTTCAAGGTTTTTCTCCAGCTATGGAAGTTTTTTTTATATGTGATTGTTTCTTTAATTAAGATTTAATAATAGTATTTTTTAGTGAACACTATTTGCTCAGAGGTAATGCTCTGGGTCTCTGATAAGTGCTTAAAGACAATTTGTATTGTATTAGACACCAAATAAATAAAGTTGAATTGAATTGAATTAATCAACCTCATGAACAGGAACGACCATCAGTTTTAAATATACTTAAATGTCCTTTTTCACCAAGCTCTAATACATTAAAATTCCTACCATGAACAATACTTATCCCAGATCATTAAAAAAAAAAGCATTTTCTTTCATTTTTATGTGCTTTCCACAGAACTGACAAGTCAGTTCTGCAAAAAATAAAACCTCTTTGTTTGATCCCACTTATATTTTCTTGGATTTATTGGCTTGATAATGGAAAACATTTTGACTTGATTACATTTAAAACCTTGTAGCCGTGGTTTGGTTAAAATTATTAGAACTTTATTGTTCTGGAAATTTGAAAAACATTTTTGTAATTGGAGTTAAAGCCAGAGAAGGATTACAGCTGTAACGTTGGGGGTGAGGTGAAGAGAAAGAGAATTGATTTTTGATGCTTTGTCAAACAGATTTCCCCCCGTCGGACCCAAGACTTTCCAGAGAACTTACCTCAGCATAATTATATTTTCATTTTTAACTGTGGTTAAAATGTTGAATGTTTTGCAAAATACTTCATCTATTATTAGAGGTTGGGTAAAGATGGTAAATAGATTTCTCTTTTGAAGCGAACCATCTGAATACCTTAACCTCAACACACTTCAAATTCAAATTCAAAAATACTTTATTAATCCCCCAAGGGGGAAATTCAAGTTTCAGTACACCAGTCTGGTGTACTTGGGGAGCTGCTGCGTCCAGCGCTCCTTTTCATGCCAGGTCCCGTGGTCCGAGTGCTAACTCCAGATAACAGCCGTTAAAACAGTTAACAGCCGTTAGAACCAGTATATCTCCATAATGATGACCAGTGAGATATCTCCAGGTCAGAGGAGGAAACACCGATGAACCAGACCGTCTCCTCTGGGAAGACAGAGCTCCTTCAGTCCGGCGAGCGACGGAGCCGACCGTCCCAGAGCCCGGTTCATCACGCGGACCGGACCAGGCCGTTGTCGTCTCCCCCGGCGGTGCTGGGCCCCACCAGGTCACCAGACGGCCCCTGCCAGGTCAGCTGACCCATCCGGAGTGTAGACTGCTGGACGGGGGCAGCATGCCGCCGCCGCTACGTCGGGGGCTCCCGTCCCGGCTCTGTGACGCTGCAGCCCGGATCCAGTGGCGGTGGTTGCCGCGGGTAGCAGTTCAGGACTACTTAGCTTAGCTTTCCCGAACCGGCCTCCAGCGACACCGTCCATGTCCGCGGCGGCAGGTCTCCACCAGCCGCAAGAGGACCGATCCTCCCCCTGCAGACAGTATGTAGACGTCCAACCGCAGATCACCACAAACCGGGCCCAAACTGGAGCGTCCAGCGTCACAGGAACAAGTCCCCGGAGCAGCAGCGGGAAGCGTCCATGCCAGGCGTCGTCCGGGCAATGACTTTCTGCCCCTTCTGGCACTAGATGTTAACTCTGATGTTAACCCCAATTCCAAAAAAAAATTGGGACATTGAGAAAAATGTAACTAAAAGCAGGTGTACAGCTCTCATAAATCGATTATCAGCCAAGGAGGCTACCTAGCTTTCGGAGTCGGCCCCTAGTGGTCATTTGATGAACTTCACATTTTGATGCATCGTCTTTCCCTGTTTAGCTCTTCTTTTGTCTTTTGATGTTGACAACAGTTTTGCAAGGCAGATGTAGCCTCGGTTGAAATCTGGTTATAGTAAAAGCCTCAGCATATGGTTGCATATGTATTTGCTCAGTCTTCCCTTCACTGGCCTCCTGCTAAATTCAGGATATTTAAAGAACTTTTATTTTTTTTAACTTTTCAATAATGTCCTCATGCACTTGTGGACAGAGTGGAGATGTTAAGTCCATGTTTGCTCCTCAAAGATGCTTTTCATCTTTACAACCACCTGTTGACATCACCTATGAGAAATAACATCATTGCTTTAGAAGTTTATCCCAACCATAAACTGTACGAGAAGAACTGGACAAACGCTCCGTGACATCACCCATAGCTTTTCTGAAGAGTTGCTGTAAAGTCTTTTTTCTGGACCGCTGGATGGTGCCATATTCACAGGAACTAACTCTGCCTGCTAATCAAAAAACAAAAAACGAAACAACATTTGAAACGAGTACTCCCTAAGTTGAAATGAGGAATACCAGACCTCCCAGTGGTCTGCTATATAGATCAAATCTGTTGCTTTGTACCAGGCTGTAAATCTTTCTTCCTACTGGATATTTGGACATTTTAACATCAGGATCAATGAAGATTGAGTCAGAGCTCTGGAGTCAACCCCTAGTGGTCAGGTGGAGAACTGTTTTTCTGTACTTTCCTGGGATTGCGTCAGATGTAGCCTCTTGCTACTAACTAGCCTGGACCAACTTCTCGTGAAATGTGTTGCAGGTCTGAAATGCAAAAAACCTACATTAACAAATAAAATAACATTGATGAGAAGAATAAACATGAAACACACTGGATTCATAATAATGTGAATAAAGGTTACATTTTAACCCTCATACCCCCGACTGGGGTCCTCTCAGACCCCAGAGGTGTACTTTTTGTCATATCTCAGAGGTGCTCTATTCTATAATTCCAATTTTTCATGACTTTGTCAATCAATTTGTTCCTAATGATGTCATATGATATTTTTCTGTTTCTGTCTTTATCTGTGCTTTTTAAAAATTCCAATGCAGTGGGGTCCAAGAGGACCCCAGTCAAAATCTCTAATTCTGCCTATGTATTTTTAATAGATGGAACCATTTATTGAGTTAATGTTTGCCATGGGTCCTAATTTAAAGTATCTTACTTTTGTATTTTTGACTTTTGTATTAAAATTCAAATAAATTTAAAATGTAGTGACATTTAAATGATTTTGGGTTTATTTAAGTTTTTTTTTAAATATATATTGGGTTCAAAATGACCTTGGTTGGTTTCACCATATAAATACAACACAAATAATGTTTACTTGAAATGACTGAACACTAAATTATATCAGAATCAAGTCTAACGTGACTACCATAGAGATGGTAATAGAGAGCCTCATTCTTTAACTGATTTGAAACATTTCAATGGATTTGTGCTTAGCTCAGATATGATCTTAATTGCTGTAAAGGAGATCATAAAATTCCACTGTTGACATTTTTGGGTTAAAGAAAAGTATATTTTCGTTTTATAAAATATGCAAATTAACTATAACTTTCTTAAAATAATAATAATCTGTTGTTTTTTTCCTCAGATGACATTTAATACATCAGTAATAATATTCTGAGAAGAAAAAATTTTTAATTTTTCTTTGATGGTTGTTTATTACAGTATTTATTCTTGGGGTTCGCACGGACCCCAGTCGGTAATCCATGTATGAGAAATATGTCGGTAGAATGAGGGTTAAGAATATTAAACAAACAAAAACTTCTTCCCAACGTTTCCTGATTTGCATAGTGACCTAACATGTGTATTCTAATCATGATATCTAATCCTGAGCACCAGAATCATTAGAAATGGATGTATGGTAATGAAATGTTTCCAGCTTTGAGAAATATAGGTTTTTATTAAAAGGAAGAAACAAAAACAGCTCATGATACCAGGTGATAGTAAAACTCGGTGAGTGGAAAACCATTACAGTTATGTTTTATTTAACCTCATTAGCCAGAGATTCGACGAGAGGAATTTCTATTTTCATTTGTCAGAGCTGTCTAGCAGTGGAAAAACTGACTTTCTGTGCATAGCGTTATAAAGATAGCCGGGCCGGCCTTCCTAATTCTTTCCCTCTTCAATACAAAGAATTGGTCTGGATTCGTCTCCAGGAGCAGAACCAGTGGATGCAGAACCAGCGGATGCAGAACCAGCGGATGCAGAACCTGTCTCTCAGTGTCATCGGACAGACCAATCAGAGGATGTGGTGTTGGCAGAGCTACAGCGATGCTAACATCAGGAAAACATCCAAAATAGTGGAGTAGGAATTCTCGTGAATGAAAAAAAAAGAAACATGTCGATCCAGTTCTGCAGCCATCTTGGTTGTTTTAAGGAGTAGCTCTTGGAGACTTCTGTACGAGTCATCACATAAAACCCGCCAGCTATTGTTTCAGTGCATTTTGTTTCATGAATTGGAAGGCTACTGTACCCAATCGGCCGGCCAGGCTAACCCTAACCCTACTATAACAGGAGAGTCATCTGTGAAAAACAAGTTTGATACCAGATCCGTAATCCCGATTCTTATCAGCAGCGGGACGTAACATCTGCTCGAGTCGCGTGTCATTAATGCCGAGTTATCGGCTCCGTATTGGTCAGCTGGCCAGGAGGGGTCGCTGCAGCTTGGTCACTTTTAAGGTTTACGGTAACCAACGTTACCACGTCCTACTGTACGTCACACCGGTCAAGGCACGTAGAAAGTCTCACCATGAAGCACCTTTGTAGCCCAGCTTCATTATCACATCCTCAAAGTGAGTTCATAGCTTGTTTCATTCCTTTTTTTTAAAAAAAAAAACATATTTTTTTTCTTTTTTAAGAAGACTTCTTTAAATAAATAGCACAAATATATTCATACATCATATATGTATATATACATACATATATATATGTATAGACATGTATAAACTACATGCATTTCATATAATTTAAATAATTTATATATACATTTCTCCCTCACACACAGTTCTTCCTAAACAGCTGGCGCCGCACCGGCACCGGGCAGAATGATGCGAAATATCATTTCAATGGACCAGCAGAAGTGTCGTTTCCATCGGGGTGTTGCTGCTCACCGGCGTGACGCATCATCCCGTGGCGAGGAGCGCCGTGGACACAAAACAGAATCCTATACGGGAAGCGAGATCCGCGACGGGCGGTCCTCAGCGGGACCGGTACGGGTTCGATTATGTCCGATGTCGCTTCCTTGACAGTGCACACACACAGGAAGTGTCTATACGTATCAACCGCCAGCCCACTAAGTTGTTGTACAGTGTCAGTGCTCGGACGTACGTCTGCGTCGTCTTGCACTGCGAGTTCCAGTTCTTGGCGTCGATACCCCTGCAGCCCCCTTTAAAGGGCCTCGAGGTCTGGCAGTGCGTTTCATAAAAGTACTGTTTGATGTCCTTCGTGGAGCGGGTTTTAATCATTTCCAAAACAGTCACGGGGTGCCCGTGGATGTCCACGGCCTGGGTTTTATTGGTCACCCACTTGCTCACGCTGTCACAAACCGGGTACTCCCCGCGGTAGCTCCTGTGTTCGGCGTAGCGCTTCTTTCGCGTCTTGTTCCCCGCCGCCCCTCCCTCCGATCCGCCGCTCACAAAGTCGTCCGCGACGTACAGCGGCGGCGGCTGCAGCGGCGGCTGGTCGCTCAGCAGCACCCGGGGCGAACTGTATCGCTTGTGTTTCCTGAGAAGGTCCAAGTCCAACAGCATCACCTCCTGGTCCACGACGCCGTCGCGGTCCCCGCCGGCTCTCACCTGGTCCACGTCGCCCTGCTCCTCTGAGGGAAGGCGTCCACTCGGGCGAGGAGGCAGCGTGTCCGGGCTCTTCCCTTGCTGGCTCTGGTTCCCCCTGGTCTTCCCTCGGGTCAGATCCGCCTGAAGCAGCTGGATTATGAGAGAGTTTAACGGGTCGGGACTTGACTGCTGCTGATGCTGTCCCTGCTGACTGCTGTCCATGTTGGTTGCCTGGATACCATACAGGTACACAAGGAACATCATATACAGCAGGATGGACATTACTAGATTCACCTGCAAGATCTGGAAAGACAGAAAGAGAGACACCTTTAGAGGGAGCTATACTAGGAAGTTTAAGATTTTATTGTAAGTAGACCATATTCTGCTTCTAGGACCCGATCATTAGTCAAAGAACAGCAATGCAAACTGTTTGATCTCATACAGAAGAACCCCATGTGAAGTTTTCGAATAAACGTGCATTTGTTATGGGGGCTAACATGTCCAAACATATATGACATACCTTCCTTCAATAAAACAGCCATAAATGGAGAAGTTAGAGACTGTCTGTGCAACTTCAAAGACATGATCGCAAAGGTTGTTGATGTTGTTCTCACAGTCTCATCCACTGTAAATACATGTGGCATGTAGGCATCACTCCATTTCTCATATATGTATATATATTAGGGCTGGGCAAAGATTAAAATTTTTAATCGCGATTAATCGCATTATTTCCCTGATTAATCGCGATTAATCGCATTGTATACGCAAAATCAAATAATGAATTCAAAAGTAGTGTAAAATCCACTTTTATTTAAATGTTCTGCTGCTATATGAACTAAAGTGCCATAACATTTGTTGTTCAAACACTTTTAACATCAGCACTTGTCAGTAACACATATTTAGTGAAAATCTCATCTTAAAAAATGTAAAATATAATAAAGCTTATTGCCACTGCCGGGGCATTAATGTCATCCTGTTTTTATAAAAAAAAAAAAAAAAAAAGTCTACAAACAAAATCCCAAAAAAATATTGTGGCTCAGCAGAATCATAACATTAAAACAGGTAATCTCTCTCAGAAACTTTTAAATCAAATCAAAAATTAAAAAGTGACATTTTAATATGTTTTTCGTTTTTTAATCTAACAAAGAAAAGAAAAAAAAGTAAAAAAAATGCCTGTTTTTTTTTTTTAATATTTCAATTTTAGACTTGGAAATGAAAAAAAATGGTCCACAGAACTGAATTTGTTTTATAATCAATGACTGGACTTTCTGTTGTCGTTACACATCTGAGCCACTAGATGGAGCCGCACTGCAGTAACCAGCTAGAGAACAGCAGGACAGTGAACACATGGAGCAGATCTGATGGAACATGGAGGAATGACCACAAAGTTTTGTTGCAGTCCAGAATTTTATTTTTCAGACAAAATTGTTAATATTGCTACCTGAGTTGCTACCTGAACTGTTAAGTATACAGATTTTTATCGTTCTTCATGTCTGTTCTAGGTTTTTTCGCATGTTTACCTGCCAATTATCTTCTGGATCCGCAGCAGCCAGTAACAGACTTTTCAAAACAAAAGCATGTGATCAACGTGCGTTAACACGCGTTAAAATAATTGTCGGCGTTAATAAATAAATGCGTTAACGCGATAATAACGCGTTAACTTGCCCAGCCCTAACATATATATATATATATATATATATATATATATACACATTATATTGCCAAAAGTATTTGCTCATTCATTCATCCAAATTATGCAACAAATCCAGTGGTAAAGTTTGCTCGTTCCTAAATATTCCACAGTCAACTGTCAACTGTTTTATCAAGAAATGGAAGTGTTTGGGACAGCAACTCAGCCACGAAGTGGTAGGACAGGTAAACTGAGGGGGTGGAGTCAGAGGATGCTGAAGAACATAGCGAGAAGAGGTCACCAACTTTCTGCAGAGTCGATCACTACAGACCTCCAAACTTCATGTGTCCTTCAGATCAGCTCAACAACAGAGCAGAGAGCTTCATGAATGGGTTTCCATGGTGACACAGCTGCATCCAAGCCAGACATCACCAAGAACAATGGAAAGAGTCAGATGCAGTGGAGTAAAGCAGCCACACTGGACTCTAGAGCAGTGGAGGAACGTTCACACTTCTCCATCTGGTGATCTGATGGAAGAGTCTGGGTTTGGTGGTTTCCAGGAGAACGGTACTGGTCTGACTGCATTGATCCAAGTGTAAAGTTTGGTGGTACTAAAAATCTAGTTGATTAACTAGTAAACAGCAAAACTTCATTCCGTTGGACTTGCTTTGTTTTTTGTGTGTTGCTTTGCAACAAACAAAAATTAAGAAAGATAAAAACTCTACCCTTTTAGAAGTTTATTAAAATCAAAGTCTTATTTTCAACTCAGCTGTTGCTCTTTTATTACCTCGGCCAAGGAGGTTATGTTTTTGCTGGTGTTTATCTCTATGTTTGTTTGTTTGTCTGTGTTCAAGATAATTCATGATTAAATTTTCAGGAGTTGTCAGAAATGTGAAAAAGGAAAATTGATTTCATTTTGGGTGTGATCCAGAAGAAATTCTGGATTCTGGGTCACTTTCAAATTTTCGATAACATTGCGGTCAATGGGGCCAAAAATTTTGTTTCTTAATATCTCCGTTAATTATTGCCCAAAACTCATGAAATTTGACTCAGAGGTTCCCATTGTCAATCCCTATCAGATTTCAAAGGCTGATCCGGATCTGATCCAGAAGGCGGATGTACGACTAATATTTATGGTGTAAATTGCTATATGGGGAAATTGTTGCGGTTGGTGGAGGTCTGCGCTCTCCGAGTGCTTTTCTAGTTAAAATTGTTTCACTAGAAGTGGGAAGATGTCAGCTGGTGAGGAGGAATCTCTGGAGAACCTGCAGACAGTGTCATCAACATTGTCATCTTAACTTTTACTTTCCTCTCCTGAACTGCAGCACGACCCATGATGTGGTACTTTTTCTGCTCCGCAATAGTCTTTAATTGACCAAATTAATATGTATATGGTATGATGCATATAATATGTATATGGTTAGTGTGTTTACTGACAGCAGAAGAATTTACCAGCTTCCTCTTGTTCTTCTCAGTGATTCCTCGTGTCAAGTCTCAGTCTGAGAAATGCTGTTTTTAATACAAATATGACAGAAAACATGCCATTGTCATTAACCTGTAGTCAACAGTCAACAAAGAGCTGGGCGATATGACCTCAAATCAATATCACGATTAACTGAACAAGTTACACCAATGACAATTAATGAGCGATATTTTTTTTTGCCCTTGTCAACTATTAAAACTTCTTAATATAAGAGTACTTATCTTTGATTTTAAAATAAGCAAAAGGAAGCACACTAGGATTAATTATTAATGGTCACTTAATGAATATTTCAAAGAAGAGAAATAATTGAAATAATTAAGATGAGCAAGGTTATATCTGTTATTGGTTCTAAACATCAATTTCGATTAATTTTCGATGAATCGCTCAGCCTCAAAGTCAACTTATGAGATGGAGTCAAGGTTTCTGCAGGTTTTTATTAATAATAACCACAAGTCATGACATTTCTATGAACTGAACTGAAATGTCAACCTTCAGATGCTCTGTTCGTTTCATAGTTTTCACTGCTCGCTGGCCAACTCCAAGATGGGATTACAAATATACAGAACAGTCATAGTATTTCATGAATAACTGTCTAAGTCAACCTTTGTCTGAAATTTGAAATAACTTGTTCTAGGTGATGCACGATAACTGTTTTTTAAAACCGATACCAATAACCGATAACTTTCAGCTCCTAAAGGCCGATACCGATAACCGAAAACACACACATATACCTAAGATCATTACATCACTACTATGAACAAAATCAAAAATAGTTTTGACTTTTTAAATGAACAGATATTTATTTTTTTCCAATGAAAAACTATTGTCAAGCCTCTCAAACATTTTCTTAAAGCTATTAAACAAACCTATTTGATATCTCACATCAACTTAAATAAGGTTCATTACTGACTGATATAAAAAATAAAAGCACCTTGAACTGATGGAAATACATGCATCAAAATTACAAACTGAAAAGGATTAACATTTAAAATATTTTGGCTTGTGGTTCCATTTAAATTAATACCTTTAATTAAAGTAAATGAGGTTCAGTAGTTTTTGTTTTTTATTTTTTAATCTCATGGAAGCTTTAGATGAGAGATGAGGGAGAGGGGAGGGGAGACTGCTGCTGGCTTGCGCATGTTAGCATTAGCTTCCATTAGCTTCCATTAGCTCACATTAGCGCGATTTTAAAACTCAATGGAAGTGATTGTTATGTTGTAGGTGGCTGATCAGGTTTTACGTATTAAAGCTTGTGCTTCCCTCCTCGTAGAATTCACTCGGAGGATTCGTCACAAATAACCACCAAACTATCTTCTTCTGAAACTTTAACGAAGTTCCACGCCGCCATGTTTGTTGTGATCACCGCTACAGGCTGCTTTCGAAGTGTAACGTAAATTCCGACTTTCCCTCGTTTGCTAGTCGTTCTTTCAGCCTTTGCTATTCTTTTTTTATGTGTAACAGGTGGGAGAATACTGCAAATATCAATTCAAGTCAGCAACTACTAAAATTATGACCGAGTTAAAGTGTTGTTTTCTGGCATGAGGGGGTATTCTTGATTTTCCTGATTGAGTAATTGTTTTTCTGATTATGCCGATGTCACTTGAACATAACATTCACTGCCGGTCATTCAAGGCTCAGAGGGAGCGAGACACTGCTGTGTTGACAAAAATATAAATGTTATCGGGGCTATTCGTCACGATATCGGATTTATCGGGATGATGTCATAATTTCCTGTTATCGTGCACCCCTAACTTGTTCTAATAAACAGTTCAGTCCAATTCGATTCAGTTCATATTGACTTGTTTAGTGCCAATTCACAACAAAAGTAATCTCAAGGCCCTTTCCACAGAAGACCTGTCCAAACCAGTCCAGTCAAAGTTAGAAAACTCTGTTCAATTATATTCCAATTCAATCCATTGCAAACATACTCATTTTTTAAAGATAAATGTCTTTGAAAAGGTACAACAAATACAGCCGATAAAAAACTGCCAATAACAGTTTTTAAGGGCCTGTTGATATTAAAAGGTGACCTGATCAAACCACAGACAACTGACTGATCAAAGTGAATCTTCAGCATACTATTTTTCTGTTATCATATTAACAATCTCTCTGCAGTGATGCAACCCTGCACAAAGTTTTTGCCCCGTCTCTTTTTCTGTCACAGCAGTGCAAAATTGAGTAAATCCTAGACGGAGCACACTTATAACCATCTTTAACCATCGTCTGGTTTCCTCAAAGCACCTCTCTGTTTCACGTTCACACACAATCATGGACACTCATGAAGGATGTCTTATGCTCTCTATTTACAATTTGCAATGTTTGGTTGCTATAATTACACCCTGATGAGCATATCTGGAGTGACCCAAGAATACATTGACATGTGGTGAGGCTGGCGGCAAACTACAAATCCTTCAACAGGAAAAGGACTACCGGTCCTCTGCCTACTGAGCTTTGACGTAGGAAAAGTCAAGCTCTACAGGAATAATGCTTTTGCAGATATGTCAGTGGAAATAAACAATACATCTACAATGAAATGGATGCAAATATCTCATGCAATCAAACTATTCACGAAACCTTCCCCAGACTTTTGTCTGCCAAACATACAGCAACAAATAAAAAAGAGAAAGGTGGCGTGATCCCATCAGCAGTGTTGTTGTTGGATGATAGAGATCAGAGATATCATACAGCAATAAATAATTGTTATGTAACCCATAAGTAACGGCCCAGACTAACAAATGAACTCCAGCCACTCAGAAGACGTTATTACACAAGTTAGGATGAAAAGAGCCAAATCCAGAAAAACTGCCTCTGAGGTGAAGCAGAAGTTAAGACAACATTAATGTTAAATAATTCACAAATTTACTTCACATAATTTGAACATCTTATTCTATGTATCATGAAAGAAAACTTTTTCAGTATAAAAGATAACATAAAGTTTAAGAGCAGCTCTGGATGCTCTGAACAGTGACGTTTAAATGGAACGAGGTATAAAGTATTGGACTCACTGAACTTGTTGCTAAATCCATAAATGTAAGCATGCGTTTGAAATCAAAGCACAATTCTTTTAAAACAGTATTTTGCAGTAATTCTGGTCTTTCTGCCATAGAAACCAGTGTAGTTTATCATCTTGACAAGTTTTGGAGTATGACGGTACAGTACAGGCAGGTACTGAATGCTTAAAGAAATGCTTGAGGACAGCGGTGTCCAGACCCGGTCCTGGAGGGACGCTGTCCTGCATGTCTTAGATGTTTCAGCATTTCAGACCTGGAGGACAAGCTGGTGGTGATTTACTCAGGTAAATCAGGTGTGTTGTGCCTCAGAAACATCTAAAACATGCAGGACAGTGGTACTCCAGGACCGAGGTTGGACACTCCTGCTCAAGGACATGGCAACCTCATTCCCCCCCACAGTAGCTGCCTCCTTCAGCAGGTCAGTAGGAAGCGCTCAGAGAGTCTTATGTGTCTTCAAACTCTCCAGATATCAATCTGATCTGTGGGAAGCAACCCCAGTCCAGACTACATCCCACAATCCACTGGGTCTGAGCTAACATCCTGGTACCAGACACTCCAGGACACCTTCAGACGCTGGTCGTCTGGGCCCTGCACTGCAACGTTTCTTCTCTGGAGCCATTGTCTCAAATAAACAACTCCCGTTGATTTCACATCATGGCCCCGTATCACTTTTCACTTCACTTCTGTGCTTTGTTGTCAAGATGTGGGTCAGAGACCAGGTAGAGTCACTGGACGAGGACTTAAACTTAAAGATTTCAGATTTCAAGGAACCCGTGTAGTCTGAGCAGCACATGAATCTGCCGGCGTTAAGGAGTCATGTGGTCTGAGGCCACCATTGCTCACATGACTGTCATAGAGAAGACGCAAGTTCATCTCCCATTTGACTTAGTGCCTCTTTTACTTTTGCTTTAACTCGCCGTTTGGTTAAGCTTTAAGCTACTTTGGTAGTTTAGGCGTCAAGGCCTGACTTAAAATAGATACTCTTACAACATCGCATCTCCAAGAGACACAAAAAGAGGCTACGCGCAGATAAAAACTCTGTACTTACATAACATTAATATGTGGTGGGTGTTAGTCCATCAGAATGAGTCCAATGAGTCTATGAGTGCACAGATTTTCTATACATGCCAGTTTCATTTAAAGGTAAATACTGTCTGCCGTGAAAAGACTTCTGAGATGCTCGACGATCCTGTCTGAATAAAAGACTGGCAGTAGAAGCTGAGAGGGAAACTCCTAACTGGCCAAGACAGATAGACAGGAGGCAATATCCGATAGATTACAGGTCCAGAAGTATCTATAATTCAACTTACCAAATGTCAAATTAATCTCTGTGACTGGGGGACTTGCAGATTGATGAAGAAATCCAGCCGGCCAGTCTATTTTCACTAGATTGATCTTTGCTACTAAAACATTTTTACTCTGGACAGGAAAAAAACAAAGGGATCATTGACAAGTAGCCTGGCTAGCCAAACCCATTCACTTCTCCCTCATGAAATGGGTCTGGTACCCCTCCCATGACATCCATTTCCAATCAATTACAAAAGGGGAGGCTTTATAAAACAAGATAAGACTTTATTGCCCCCACAGCGGGGAAGTTTAACTTCTGCTGACTCATACAGGAGCGTCCAAGTACCGCTATTCAACCAAGATGGCTACAGAGCTGCTAATAACAGCTTGGATCAACACGTTTTTACTACAAACCCAGTCTATCATGGGTTCATGGGTTCTGATGCTTCTGCTTGTTGTCATCTTTAGGATTCAGTTAGTTCAGTTTTTTTTAAAGCCCCTGTTTTATGATTCGTCCATATTAGGCCTGAGTTC
This sequence comes from Hirundichthys speculiger, assembly GCA_018398805.1. NCBI lineage: Eukaryota > Metazoa > Chordata > Actinopteri > Beloniformes > Exocoetidae > Hirundichthys > Hirundichthys speculiger. The sequence continues at coordinate 39,950 of JAGFBZ010000580.1, forward strand.
TTTGTCTTGTTTGCTACATCTGCTTCATTTTTATTTAGTTTTGAACTCAGTTTTTCGTTTACCCTTTTGTTTGTTCTATTTCCTCTTTTATTTTGCAGAAATTGCTTTTCTTGTTCATTCTCTTCAGCTTTGCTTCCTCTGTCTGGTTTTATTAATCAGCTTATGACTAACCACATCATCTCCCGCTGTATTTGGACTCCTTGGTTTCCATTGCCACATTCTTATGTGAACGTTTTCGTGTTTCCTCCTCATCTGTTTCTACCCTCTGTTCCTAATTTTTTTTTTTTGTTAATGAGTAAACAAAGTTTTAAAACCGGCCTGCCTCCACCTGTGAAACTTCATCTGGTTCCTGCTTTCTCCTTGACATTCCTGACAATAACAACCTATGATTATGTTTCAAAATGTTTGTTCCCCTGTGATTGTGAAAGCAACTGGATGTGAAGCGTCCGTCAATGTGACACCGGCGTAAAAGAATATCTTTAAGCCATAACCGTGATCTTTGTCTAACTCGAACCAAGCAGTTATATCCTTGGGCAAGAACCATCTCAGTCCCCCCCAATACTGTATTTGTATTATTGTATTTTGTATTCAGTATTTTTTATCTTTCTTTAGCCTGACCAGGGACAAAGACTGCAAATTAGCTGAAGCTAGACGTCTTGTATGCATCACATTTTTCATTTTTTTTGTGACAATGTTGTATGTATCGTCCCTGTTAAATAAACATAACTAAACTAAACTAAACTAAATATAAAAAACTTGACAAAACAGCACAAAAATGAATAAAATCACATTTGTTGATGGCTCTTGATTTAAAACAGTCTAGAATCCATCCATCCATCCATCATCTACGCCCACCTAATCCTACGTAGAGTCATGAGGATCTGCTGGAGTCATTTTACTTCACTACAGCAGAGAAGAGCCTTATGATGAAATCCAACTTGAAATAAAGCTCCCAATAAGCCAACTTGTTGCAGTTTTTTCTCACAAATATCCATTCATCATCCTGCACCTGCCTGGAGGCTGACAAAATGGACTCAAAACAGGTTGCGCAACGTTTCACAGAACCTAGATTACGAGAACTTTGGGAGGTCACAATCTCTTAAGCAAGACAGAGGAGAGTTTTCTCATAAAGTCGATGTCTCCATGCAAAGGTACATCCCAACGGGATGAGAGAAGAGGCATGAAGACACCTCACTGAGCCCTCACTAACCGAACTGTCAAGCTGGTCTGAAATATTTACTGCAGTCTGCAGTAGCGCAGAGCCACTTTAGCAACACCACAGATTAAAATAAGATGAGTGGATATTTGCATAATATGACCACTTTAAGGACGACATCAAGGCTTAAGTATTAAGAGTTAAGATGGAAATCAGACAGTCATTTGCAGCCACTTCTGTCTCATCTCCTTCCAGATTAGCTCTGAAGGCTAACCTGGAATATTCACACTCTATATATAATGAATTAAGAAAATCTGATGGAAACGCACTGTCCCAGGTCCCCATTTAGATTCTAGCTCATTTATTTAATAATAAAATACAGTCATGGAAAAAATTATTAGACCACCTTGTTTTCTTCAGTTTCTTGTTCATTTTAATGCCTGGTACAACTAAAGGTAGATTTGTTTGGACAAACATAATGATAACCACAAAGATTGCTCATAAGAGTTTTATTTAAGAGCTAATATCTTACCATTTTCCATGGTTTTCTTGATTATAACCTAAATCACTTAAGTTTTTACATCAATAGCTATGGCGTTGTACTGCCAAAAACACTGCTTTTATGCATTCAGTGTTTTCTTTTCTGTCTGTTTTAGTCACATGATGACGTTTAGTGGTACCAGGTATTAAAATGAACAAGAAAGTGAAGAAAAAATGGTGGTCTAATAATTTTTTCCATGACTGTAAATGGTGATGGAATAAAAAAGTATGTTTAATTTGTTTTTAGTGTCTGCATCAGCCATTTACTGCCAGTGGTGAAGTATTATTTAAATATCACAAGACAGTTTTCACATATCACCTTTTATCCTCATGTCATGCGGCTCCACTTTTAATCAATTTAGAACGATAAAGAAAGATATCAGAAGAGTGTTCTGCTTGGTCGCTGGTCAGAGCTCCAAACCGAGCCACGATAAGCAGAACTCTGAGATAACTTGCATTGTCCACGGTGACAAGTCCAAAAAAAGCAACCTGGTGTGTCTGAGCCAGAACTGGTGCCGGAGCATGAAAGTCGCCAGCTGATTACGAGCCAGCGTCTCAGTTTGGTTCAGCTGTAAAAGCTGAGCTGAGCTGAAGCGGGAAAACGTTTGCTGCGGCTACGCAACCAAGCTAACGTCTCTTCCACGTCATGGACTCAAAAACAAATCACTTTGTAGAAAGCAGGGGCTGATCGGTCCTTTCTTTGCGCACTTAAAGTGATTGTGGTGTCTAGGGCTGTAGCGATACACTAATCTTGCAATACGATACGATACACGATACCGGCTAATGATACGATATATATTGATATTCATCTTAAGATACATTTACATCATTTTCTGTAAGATTTTAAAGGGACAAAGTGATTTTGGTGACATCTTGTGAGTGTTCCAATGACTTTGTTTGAATAAATTGAACTGAAAGCATCAATTACACATTATATGGCTGACAGGCAGCTTGCAAATGCTGGACAAAATGAATAAAAGATTTGTTGAGAAAAATAGTTTTATTTATTTAAACAGTGCAAATTGTTGCTTGCAAGCTTTTAAAGGTAAGGGCACAATGTAGAGTTAAAGTACAGCAAGTGTCCTTCTTTGGCAGCTTTTTTGGTTGATACTGAACATATAGCTACTAGCCATGCTAGCTACCAGGTTAAGTAAAAACGAACCATGGCAGCCAATAATTCAAGTCCATTGGAGCAACATTTAAGCCACCTTAAAATTGCACCCATCTCAGCAGAGTAGATGGCGGACTTAAAGGCTCTTCCCCTGCGGGACACAGCTTAGAATATCGATACCCGAAAAATTGATACTCTCTGGGGAAATAAAATATCGACATATATCGCAGAATTGATAAAATTGCTCAGCTCTAGTGGTGTCCAAATGTATCAACATGTACAGTCTGACCAATCAAGGCGACCCCCACCTTATGATGTAGTTAGTCGCAGTTTGCGAGACTTGGATACAGCTTTTTTGTTTTGTTTTTTTAAGCTTACAATGACGTCAATGGTAAGAGTCCATTTATGCATCATTTTAGAAGAGTCACTTTTAGCTACATGCTGTCATACAAGCTCACAAAACACATATTTTTGAAACACTGGATGGAAAAAGGCAGCTGGTAAACTGTGCCATTCTTTTTATTAATAAACTGATGGGCGCTTTAATTACTTCACCTCCATCAATACGGGTCACTGCTGAAGAGAAAGGTGACGATCTGAAATAAACTAAACCACAACTGTTCTCTAACACTGAAGCTGTCGGTGTCGACTTCTGTCTCCATCCAACGGCGTGTTTCAGTAAATACAGTCATGGAAAAAATGATTAGACCACCATTTTTTCTTCACTTTCTTGTTCATTTTAATACCTGGTACCACTAAACGTCATCATGTGACTAAAACAGACAGAAAAGAAAACACTGAATGCATAAAAGCAGTGCTTTTGGCAGTACAACGCCATAGCTATTGATGTGAAAACTTAAGTGATTTAGGTTATAATCAAGAAAACCATGGAAAATGGTAAGATATCAGCTCTAAAATAAAACTCTTATGAGCAATCTTTGTGGTTATCGTTATGTTTGTCCAAACAAATGTACCTTTAGTTGTACCAGGCATTAAAATGAACAAGAAACTGAAGAAAACAAGGGTGGTCTAATAATTTTTTCCATGACTGTATGTTCGGTGGTCTGAACCTAACATGAAAGTAGAAAAAAAATGAAAGGTTTTCTGTTGTTGAACTGGGGCCTCGTGGTTTAAAGGGCAGGGCCAAATGGAAAGCTGGAAATCAGGTGACCTTCTTGAGGAAAACAAAGATATCAGTGAGTAATTTGACATCAGTATCTGACCCAGTTGTCTCCTCTAATAACGCTGACATACAGAAGAGGAAAGCTTTTCTCAAAGCAGCAGTTCCAGTGCCCAGTGTTACGGATTTCCACGTGCAATATGCTACATTTTACAGAACAGCTCTTTATAGGTAGTAAAGATATTTCTTGTTAAATGATGTTTAGGAAGTAAAACCTTCCTACACATGACATCTGAGCAAGTTCAAGATTAAAGATTGTCCTGTATATATATATGTACATGCGTTTATTTCTCTGGTTTAATCTTTAAGTTACAACCATCAAGTCTGGTTCAAACTGTTACGGGCGCCTACACGAGTAAATGCACCGCGTGCTCACTTTAATCAAGCGAGCAGGTTGGAACAGGAGGCAGCATCCAAAGCCCCGGGGAACTGTCGGGAGATTCCTCGCATTCACAAGTGCCCTTGTGGTCGGGACAGGAAATTGTCAGCTCGTTTATTATCAGATTATTGGTAAACTCTCTGTCTTTCTTACAGCGGCTTCCTCTCAAACAACAAGCGAGTTAACAAGAAAATCACCGTGTGCCTCCGAGCGATGGGCCCCACGCTTAAATGGATAATTGTTCTGGGAAAAAATTATTTTTCATGTGATATTCAGATGGTATTGCGTCCTGAATGTCGCCACACAACTTGGTGAAACTGGAAGGCAGAATTTTAGAGCTTTTTTGGAAAGTGAAATAGCAACGTGACTTGTGTTTATTTACCATCGTGGCTTCCGGTGCAGCAGACTTCACACAGCAACGCTGGCTGCCAATGCACGACTGTTGAGTTAGGAAGTCTCCCACTAATTCATGTCGATACAAAATAATGATCATTTACAGACAGACGCAAACACTAACATGCCTTAAACTCTGTGTTTTAACAGGAAAAAGGTAAAAGTACGGCCCTTGCGGGTGGAGTCGCATCTAAGGGAGCTCTGGGAGGTCCTTGCCCACGATGTCGTGGAGGTGCAGTGGAATCACAGCACAGCCCGTCTACTAGTGCTGGGCGGTATACCGGTTCATACTGAATACCGGTGTTTATTTTTCTTATGATATGAATTTTTCATATACCGTAATAGTGAGTATGTACTGTAGCGTACACAACGTTGGGAACGCCGCGCGGCGGAACGTAAGTGCCGCAGAACATTGTTTGACAGGGGACTGTTTTGCAGTTGCACTGGAAGCACAACAACGGTGATGGCTGCAAACAGCGAAAATCCCGAAGTGGAAGCTCCAGAACGGCAACATGAAACTGAGGAACTTCTTCCTAAACCAGGAGCCGTGGGTTTAAAAAAGACGACGTCCAACAAACTACAATAATCTGCAAATGTTGCAGAGCTAAAGTTGTAGCCGCGGGAGGCAACACCAGGCTGGTGTTGCCTCCCGCAGCTACAACTTTAGAACGTTGTTTACATTGTTTAGTTAATGTTGATTTTTTACAAAATATGTTTTTTCAAGTTGTTTGCAAAATTTGAAAAATAAAAGGGTTCTGTATTTTAACTGCAACTATCATCATTCTGATTCCTTCACTTAATCAGAATAACGAGTGCCACCTCTTTGTAAATAGCATCATTTTGTGAGGCCATGCAAACCTGTATTAATACTAGTGTATTAATACTAATGTTTTTCTACAATATTCACTCCTCGTGACAGTAAAATAGGTCATTCTAAGACAATTTACTGCAACAATTCCTCTCTAAATGATTAGAAAAAGTGGTTAACACCCAGTTGTGCCTTCAAAAAAAAAATACCGTGATATACCGTGAAACCGATATAATTTTAAAAAATACCGTGATATAAATTTTTGGTCATACCGCCCAGCGCTACCGTCTACATCTACATCACCACCGAGTTCCTACAGAAAAACAAACGTGACTGTTTCTGGTTTGTCATGTGACCTGCAGACGCCAAATAAGGGTTTCCATCGCACCCATCCATCCATTATCCATACCGGCTTAATCCTCTGCAGGGTCACGGGGTCCATCGCACCCTTGTGAGATATTTCCTCTTTTGGAATTGATTAAAGAGCAGATTAGAGACTGAAGTCGGAGGATTCTTCAGGTTCGCTGCAGCAAAGACAAGGCGTCTCATTTAAAAACGCTCGTACGCACAAAACAGAGATGGAAAGTTGCACATCTATAAAAAAAAAAGAAAGAAAAAAACTGATGGGAGAATAGTTCATAAGTTCTGATCCTTGTGCACGAACGTTTTGAAGACTGGCAGAGCAGATAGCGAGGCGCTGAATTGAATCCACATTTCATTTCATATCAGACTTGTAGATCTGCGTCATCATAGACAGCCGAGCCTGCAGTATTACCGAAGCGTTAGTGAGCCATTACTACTCTGACAGCACAGCGTGTTCATACATCACACATACATTACATAATAGAACGGTGGGTAGCACTGATTGGTGTATTAATTGTGACAAGGTGTGCAGCAGTCGGTCTAGTCGCTGAGTAAGCAGGTAAATACTGCGGTGACGCTCGTGCGTGATGCTGCATTACGGATCCTCTGGCACACTCGGAAGATCACGATCCTCGGGGGGGCCACGGGGATTTCCGGGCCCGTGACGATGACTGGCTAACATGAGGCTAACAGTGCTGTTGGATCTACGTGCTGAACTGGGTCCAGTGTTAAACAGTCCGACATTATGACAGCTGTTGACCCCGCTCGAGTTCTGGTAACCGGCTCGTTCCAGCGGTTATTAGATGACACGTATATGTTTGATATGAATAACAATATATAACTTTATTGTCTGCCAAACCCCCCCCCTCTGGGTATGACGTCACACAGTGAGATTCTATCTTTAGGTCTGGGACATCACAGCCGTCTCTGAGCACAATAATACTGCTGTTTACATGACGAGCTGATGCATCAGGTTTCCGCACCGTGAAGGCGAACAGCCTGCAGCTATGTCAGTCTATTAAAGGCAATTGCAACTGAATGCGCTCATATTGCCTAAAGGGCTCTGAGTGGAAATGAATTTGTCTACACGAATGTAAAAATGTGCATATGAACAGGGGTACGAGTTGTTTGTGACTCAACCCTGGTTCTGGCAAACTTAGCGGCGCCGTGGTCTGGCTCGACACATGACTCAGCCATCCCGACACAGAACAGACTGCAGGCGCTGCGCATGATGGCTGGCAGCGGGCTGCTGTACATGCTAAAGCATTCAGGAGCAGCGTTGCCAGGTGGGAAATGTAGGATTTTCGTACCAGAGACTCAAAATCGTCGTATTTTTAAAGGGGATATTATCGTACATCCGTCATAACCAAAATAACAAGCCCAATGATGCGCTATAGTCAAATATAATCATTTTAGGGCAGAATACCAAGGCCCGATTTGAAATGTGAAAAATCTCCTCAGCCCACCGAAACCTTTAATCACAACTGTGATCAACATACAGGACTAGAAGCTATGTTCTGATATTAATGTAAGGGGTCAACAAATAAGGTGACACTTGTCCTATTAAGTTAAGATGACAGCAGAATAACACCTAACTAGTTTGTTTTGTTACTTCTTAATGTTTTTTAATCATGCCATTAATATTTTACAGTAATTAAAAACATATTTTAAGAAGTTCGAGGATTTAAAACATATTTGTTTAATTCTAATGGCCTCTCACGGCCCACCTGCAGTACCGCGACGGCCCACCAGGGGGCCGCGGCCCACACTTTGGGAATCGCTGCTCTAGGGATAAATAGCGTCCCACAGGCACTCAAAGCTTCATGGCGTTAGTAAGAATGGGTTAACAGCACCACATCAGCCCTAACTCACAGTTGCGTTAGACCAGTGCTTCTCAATTATTTTATGCTACGCCCCCCCCAGGAAGAAGAAAACATTTCGCGCTCCCCCTCCTCCCCACCGCGACTATAAATAGTATAATTTGTCTATAAAATTATTGTAAGTCCACTCCATAACAGCGTATCCTTATTAACATTAAGGGAAACAAAAAAAAAAGAAATATAGATCAACTTATAACAAAGATTAACTTTATGAAAATAGTTTTTTAGTCTGTAAAGATTTAAAGTGCATCAATCCCACCTATAATTGCACTTACACTTTATTCCAGTACAGCAAAAAAATAAAAAATAAACATGTTCCCTGGGGTCACACGCACCCCCTCTGGCATTGCACAGCGCCCCCCCAAGGGGTCCCGCCCCACTATTTGAGAAGGACTGCGTTAGACTAATGTGTCCCACAAAAACAAATTAGAGGTGGGAACTAAGAGCCAAATTATGAGGCCTGGATGCGATTTTGGGTTTGTTTTTTTTTTTCCCTTACTTTTTCTCATCTGCTTAAAGTCTGTTTAAATCTCGCTCACTCTACTTCCTGATCTGGTCCTGACTGTGAGCGTATTGTGGGGCGGGCGAAGCTGACCATTCAGCCTATCAGGCTCGTTGTTCTGAGACAAACACTCGTATCTCCCGCTCAGCAAAGCACGATTGGCTGGAAACATGTCACATGGGAACAGATGCCTTCAGGGTTCACAAAAAACTCTCCGGTAGACAGTTGCGGCAGGCAATAATTTGAAATAATCAAATTATCGTACATTTGGCCTTTTATTGATCATACATTGTACAGAAGGCCAAATTAACGTACAAATACGATAATTATCGTACACCTGGCAACGCTGTTCAGGAGGTGCTTTGCATTGACCGTTCATGGTAGAATGTGGGCGTGGAGGGCGGGACATGAGGAGTTGTTGCACACCTGTGCAAAGTTGCAGGTGGGCTGTGACTTCTGAAGGGGAAATTGCTACGCACAATTTTATAAAGGGGCAACCAGTGCAGGAGCTCACCTGTGCCCACGGATATAACCTTCTGCAATGACTCCGTTGGAAGAATATGGACTGACTCTTTACTTTAACAATATAATATCCCTCTGAGAATTAACAACTGCTTCTGAATTGAGATGACTGAGTGAATATCTTTTACTGTACATAGATGGAATGCATGCATCTAACTCATGCAACCACTCATGGACAAATGGGGCTGAGCTGGGTTAGGGTTAGGGTTAGGGCTAACCCTAACCCTAACCCTAACCCTAACCCTAACCTTAGCTGAAATGGATGCAGGATTTTTTGTGTTTTTTTACTGTTGCGTTACAGTTGCCGGAATTGGAGCAGCAAAAATGTGGAACCAGTGTTTGTCACTGTTGCTTAATAATCAGGTGTGAGGACACAACCGTAGCCAGGGATGGTTTGCGTCATATCTGTTCCGTGGAAAAGCTTCCAGAGTGACACATCAAGCAGCTAAAGCGACATAGAAGACAGTAAATTCACAAACATGGAAACTGCGTCAAGAACAAATCCACGTCTCGCATGACACATTTCACAGCAGCGATCGCGGCAGATTTACCGCGTTCGGACAGAAAACCCGTTTCTCCGAAGACTTCATGCTCAGCAACTCAAACGCTGCCCCGTCGTCTCAGTGACAAAATGAAGGCCCGACTGTGAATCACGCTGCGTAACGGAAGATCTGCTTTCCTCCTCTACAAAACATTCGTCTCTGCAGATGGTACGTCAACTTACCCTGTTGGCCTGAAACTCCTGAAATCCACCTGACCCCTGGAACAACTCTGGAACTGAACCCTCAGCATGAAGCACAAATGCAGCCTCCCTCTAGAAACCACTCATCTACATCACCCACCGGCACACCGGGCAAAGAGGTGGCAGCAGGTTAGGACTTGATCGAACCGTATTTAAATGAGTCACTGACATCTTCATATCAAAGGTTATTAGTTTTAAATGTGATCTCAGTTTTGGCAGTGGGAAGTTAGAGGAACAGGAGGATGTGGATGCAGAATTAAAGGTGTAATTACGCTGAACAAGCTTTACTGTAGTTTAGGCTCTTGCGCAATAACTCTGTTGATTTGACCGCCCTCATTACTTTCTCGAGTCTCAACGCCGATCTTATACTTAAAGATTTTACAAGCACACTCATGGTCTCGGACAAACTCCCACAGCTGGGAGAAAGTCGTGAAGAGTCTTACTTGAGTTGCGGCACGCTCACATGATCTCAGTTGTTGGGTGCAGTCGTTAGTCTCGTCTCATTCAAACTGGCTTGTTCCAGTTTGTCTTAGCGTTCCACCGGGTTATTATCTCATGATTGTTTTCTACAACACAATACAATACTATAACAAGAATAACAAGATTGTTGCGTAAACAGGGACCCAATATGATCCCTGACCTTTAGCTAAAAACTCATCGGGCAAATATTTCACAACAATCAGTTGTGATTTTTCTCCCATATAGCGATTTACAGATTGAGATAAAATCGGCCTTCTGGTTCCCATTGTCAATCCCTGAGTCAAATTTCATGAGTCTTGGGCAATACTTAATGGAGATATTGAGAAACAAAATTTTTGGCCTCATTGACTGCAACGTTATCGTAAAATTTGAAAGTGATCGATCCAGAATCCAGGATTTCTTCCGGATCACAGCCAAAATGAAATCAGTTCTTCCTTTTCACATTTCTGACAACTCTTGAAAATTTCATCAAAATCCATCCATAAGTTTTTGAGTTATCTTGAACACAGACAGACATTCGTCACCAGTAAGAGCAGAACAACTTTTACACTGGAACAGTTTCCAGTTAGCTGGAACATCCTGCCACTTAGTGAAAAGTCATAGTTTTATATTTCTAGAAGCCACATAAATGTATAAACTCAGCTTTTCTCCGTAAAGGGTTGTTTTCACTTAGTTTTATAGCAGGCAGGGTTTAGTCATATGTGAGACGACTTCTTAACTTTCCTTCACACTTAGCGTTCGGTTAGGTTTAGGCAACAAGAAATAGTTAGATGATGTCAACAAAAGCACTTAAATTGGGGTTAGGAGATCATTATTTTTAAACTAGAGCTGTTATAACCCTCCATGTTTCTCCTAAACTGTCAGTATGTGAGGAGATAGGTGTGACACGAGGCCATACTCCAAAAGAAAAAGGTCAGACTCCAACTCGCGCTTTAAGTTCCGCGGTTTATTTATTCGCAGATTTCTTTCAGAAATATATAATATTTTTAAAAAATCAAGATAAAATTGCGGAAACATCACAGGATGTTGTGCATTTGCAGACATATTATTTGCATTTCTTTTTCCATAGACATCAGTTTACTGGGCTCCAGAACAAGGTTTCTCTTCTCCCTTATCACTTCATTAATCGTCTTAAAAAGGCCTGTTCACACAGGAAGGGTATTATGTTATCATGGGATTAAACCACTTCTTCATACATGTCCCCCAGCCATGGATGTGGAAGACTCGTCTGTCGCGACTCCTTCTTCTGTCCTGTGTCTGCCTCTCATACGCTGCACAGCTTCTGCAGTTGGATAAGATCATAACATAACTGCTTGTTTTTAATCTCAGTCCAGAATGGTGTGCTCAGGCTGAACTTGAATCTTGAATCGTCGGCTACGACTGATGCTGAGAGGCAGATGAATGTAGAATCAGTAGGTTACATAAATAAAACGTGAAAGTAAACCACTCTGTTTTAGCGTTCGTGTGCGCCAAGCATGCTTTAAAAAAGAAGCAGTGAAGGAGAAGAGTGTGTTTCCAATCATATTTGGGAGGAAGAGGCCAACTTGGGATTCCTTTTTTCTTTGGATCGGTGTTGGGTTGCAAGGAGTAATAAGATATTTCAAGTTTAATTGTAGGGATGCACGATAACTGTTTTTTTAAACCGATAACCGATAACTTTCAGCTCCTAAAGGCTGATACCGATAACCGATAACACACACATATACCTAAGATCATTACATCATAACTATGAACAAAATCAAAAATAGTTTGGACTCTTTAAATGAACAGATATTTATTTTTTCCAATGAAAAACTATTGTCAAGCCTCTCAAATATTTCATAAACCTATCAAACAAACCTATTTGATATCTCACATTAACTTAAATAAGGTTCATTACTGACTGATATAAAAAATAAAGGCTCCTTGAACTGATGGAAATACATGCATCAAAATTACAAACTGAAAAAGTTTAAAGGATTTTGGCTTCTGGTTCCATTTAGATTAATAGCTTTAATTAAAGTAAATGAGGTTCACTAGTTTTTTTATTTTTATTTTTTTTATTTCATGGAAGCTTTAGATGAGGGAGAGGGGAGGGGAGGGGAGACTTGCTGCTGGCTTGCTCACGTTAGCGTTAGCTCATGTTAGCGCGATTTTAAAACTCCATGGAAGCGATGGTTACGTTTTAGGTGGCTGATCAGGTTTTACGTATTAAAGCTTGTGCTTCCCTCCTCGTGGAATTCGCTTGGAGCATTCGTCACAAATAACCACCAAACTATCTTCTTCTGAAATTTTAACGAAGTTCCATGCAATCACCGCCATGTTTGTTGTGATCAGCGCTGTGCTGCAGGCTGCATTCAAGGTGTAACGTAAATTCCTCCGTTCCCTCGTTTGCTAGTCGTTCCTTCAGTCTTTTCTATTTTTTTCTTTTTTTTATGTGTAACATGTGGGAAAATACTGCGAATATCAATTCAAGTCCACAACTACCGAAATTATGACCGAGTTAACGAGTTGTTTTCTGGCATGAGGGGGTATTCTTGATTTTCCTTATGGAGAAATCGTTTTTCTGATTATGCCGACGTCACTTGAACATAACATTCACTGTCGCTCATTCAAGGCTCAGAGGGAGCGAGACACTGCTGTGTTGACAGAAATATATATGTTATCGGAGCTATTCGTCATGATAGCGGATTTATCGGAATGACGTCATAATTTCCTGTTATCGGCCCGATAGTTATCGTGCACCCCTATTTAATTGGTTAGTTGAATAAAACACTAGAAACTTGTGATCAAAAGTAGGATAAGCACTCAGTAAAGGACCCCAGCACAGCAGCGATAACTGACACATCTTTGGGATCTTCAGGTGGGAACCTCCTTTCTTTACTGTTTCGTTTAGTTGGTTCCACGACACCTCCATAAGGCTAAACAATGATCTCTGGCGTCCCAGAGTCACTCCCCTAATGCTAGCCCTCACTGCTCCCCAACAACAGAACAACTAGACCTACAGAGTCAATAGATGGAGTCTGACACTGTCAGAAAATCATATCAGGTATCTTTACGAGCAGGATCAAGATGACGGCCGTCGTCAAACAGCTCACAATGCAGCCAACCAAAGATCTCCAGGATTCCTTCACAATCAGACTCATGCAGTGTATAAGGAGCTTCAGCCTCTTTGTACTTTACCATGTAAGAAAAATAAGCCCAATCTGACTCCATGTGCCATGGTTATTTCTCACCACAACTCTCCTGGTAGTGAGACCCCAACAGTTGGTCAAGAACGATGTCGAGTGCTTTTTGTTTGATAAACCAAAACGTGTATGTTGCTTCATTAATAAAAATATAATAGCTAGCCATGGCCTTACACCCTAATATTTACCTGTAGGCGCCAATAGGCGCGACCCAACACCAACAGAATATGACATGTAAGGGGTTTCTCCAGTTAATCCAGTAGAAGGAGGGATCGTCACTCGTCTCCCAGTCACTGTTAATCTTTTCCTTGCTGAACGTAGCCTGGAATTTCTTGAAGGGTTCAGCACGTCGATGTTCTTCCCCGTTTTGTTCTTACCCTCACGCTAAATCGCTAAAGTGGGAGTTCACGCAGGCGCTTTTAAAAAACAGAGCTTTATATCTCATGCAATCGTAGCAACTGTTTTGGGCCAGTGCTGCTTCTTTTTGGTTTCTAGTTTGTCCAGTTACCTCCATTCAGTCATGCGGGCTCGTCACTGCACTCATCACTGCAATGATATTTGCTGCTTCCATCTCTACAACTAGCCTAGATTTTTACACGAATGATTTATTTATAACAACAGTATCAGACCAGGTATGTTCTCCTCTACGGTCAAAACTCCACCTCGCCTCACGTTGCTTTGGACTTCTTTACTTTAAGACCAACTGACAAGACTGAACAAATGTGGTCCACGTGCACAAGACCAACCAGGACGACGTAGCAGAAGTGTGCTTAATGAAAAGCAACTTATATCACACTTAGGGGTATGAAAAAAAATCGATTTGGCAATATATCGCGATTTTCGGCCGCCCAATATAATATCGATTTTTCAGCTCCTAATATTGATTTTTTTTTTAGGAAAATACTTAAATGTGCAATAACACTAATAATAAACAATAAATAGGTTGTTTTGAAGCAAATAGTTTTGACTCAATTTGTCCTCTGGATGATCAATATCATCTGATGAACATATACAGCAACTTGATTTTTCATCTGTACTTTTACATTTGATATTAACTGGGTAGAATATCGCAATATATCTTGATATGGCGATATCGTGATAATATTGTATCGTGTCCCAAGTATCATGATACATATCGTATTGTGAGGTCCTTGCCAACACTCACCCCTAGTCACACTGGAGTCTTTTTTTAAAGAATACATTTAAAAGGAAAAGACTTTAGAATTTGACAACGGGCACGATATAACCCTTTTTGTGGTTATTTCAGGGCGAAAAATTTATTTGGTCAAATCTGTTTTTTCTTTTAAGAAAAATTGTAATTCATCACATTGCTGTGGGACACTAGTTAAAGAAAGTGTTTTATTTAGGAATTGGATAAGAAGTTATAAGACTTTAATTGTAAAAAGAAGCCTTAATTCGTTCTTTAAATAAAATTGAATAAATTGTAGCGATAAATTATTATGTCATTATATATTTATAATTACATAATTACAATAAACTGTATGTATAAACTTGGCTTATGAAGAAAGTAATAAACAATTCTCTAAAAAAAATATTTTTCACATTACTCTGGCATTTAGCAAATAGAGATAATTTTGGTAATCCTAACTGACCTAAAACAGGAAACGTTGGTCTGATTTAATGTCAGACAGTGAGGAAAAAAAAAAGGTTGTCTCTTTATACAATTAATGTAACCTTCTAGTCTTAACTGTAGTTAAATATCATTTCATTCCTCACAGGTGGGCTGTTAGATTTCCTGTTATATTTAAGATATCATAACAACTAGTGCTGGGCAATATGACGATACATATCGTGAGGACGATAGAAAAGTGTGTATCGTGCCATTTCTCTTCTATCGTTTCTATCGTTTCTAACCTAATTTTATCAATTATTACAGCAAATATGTAATTAAATAACCTGCAATGATAAATTTGATAGAATCATATCTACTTCTACAAAGTAGCCTTTTATGTTTGCACTTTTATTCATGGTTAATGCCTTAAACAGAGTTCTCTTCAACCCTGATGTTTACTTTAGACACTTTATATTGGTTTGCAAACTTTGCACTACAAGGTTACAGATTTCAGAAAGTTGAAAAATAAATTGTGTTTATTTTTTATAGCTGAACTTCAGTGCAAAAAATGTGTTTTTCCTCTCAGAAACTGTTGTGCACTTTAAAAAAATGTGAAAGCTACTGTACCTCTGTACCTACCTGTTTTTGCTGCACTAAAATGTATGTTTGTGACAGTTCAGCTAAATGTCCTTTCAAAATAAAGTTGAAAAGTAAGCAATGAAATTTTTGTCAAACTTTTCAGAGAATAACTGAAAACATACTTTATTATGGTATATCGTGATATATATCGTTATCGTGATATAAAATAGTCCATATCGTGATATATGATTTTTTCCATATTGCCCAGCATTAATAACAACATAAATCTGTTTTATCGCTCCCAGTTAATTGCTCAATTGATAAATGAAAATGGTCTGTTTCTATCATATGCAAAACTTAAAGAAAAACTGAACACACCAGCGACGTTGAAAGATGATGCAGTTTCATTTTCATGCAGACGCATCCCTTGTTTCGCTGCTTCTTCTCACACCTTTTCATTCAGTTTTCATCTGCTCTGGTGGATTATAGAGGTACACCTGGTCCATAACGGGGCGCACAGAGAAAACTGAATACCGTTCACATTCACAGTCACCTCAACGGACAATTCAGACTCACCAACCAACTTAGCATGAAGTCGTTCGGCTTTAACTCTTAAGCCAGAGTCTCTAACTGTACGTGCACAGTGACATGATTTTGCTTTCATGACTGGAAGCATCACAAGCCCCTTTTTTCCCCAAATATTGAACTAACCCAGAGCAGTCCTGCCCAACACAAACCCACATTTTTCATTAAGTTTCTCCCGTCACTTCAGTTTCCTGTTAGCCTCGCCACATCCAGAATACCGGCGCTAATCCTCCTCTCACTAAACAGAACTGGTACATTTCCAGAATCGTTCTGAAGATGTTAACCTGGTACAAGCAGAAAAGCCCATAAAAGCGCGTGGCAGCACGCAAAAGTGTGAGAAGGTGAGCCGTATGTAACGAGAGGAAAGAAATATCACATGGACTAATTAAAAAAGAAACATCTCCTGCATGCAGTCTGTAAGAGGCTTAGTCCTTTAAAGCTTTTAACACCTTAAGGGATGATGCAGATAATCAGCCTAAGGGAACAGCGTCTTAGCAGGGACGCACCCAGGCTTCCTGAGAGGGTGGTGCTTGTGTCACCACGGTGTGAAGGCCACCAGACTGTGCCAGAAATGGGATGATTAGGTCTTTGGTGAGGTGGAGGTCAGGCATCATAATGTTACGTAATGTTGGGGAGATCAGGGACACATCAGTTCCTGCGTATTACAGATGCAACCGGGGAGAAATTCCTGCTTCTTATTTCTCTCAACAACCCCTGAGAAGTGCTGGTCTATGAACGGCTGGTGGTTACAGCCTGCCAGTAGGCTTCTGGTATTTCTTTTCATTGATCTTCTTTGCATATTCCAGATTGATTTACTAAGAAGGTGACTCATTACACACCAGCTAATATGTGTACATACTAGTAGGGGTGTAACGGTACATGTATTTGTATTAAACTGTTTCGGTATGGCGTGGTCGGTTCGGAATGGAGGCGTACTGAACGAGTTTCCACACGGACATATTAAGTAGAGGACCGCATGTTGTGGAGCAGAGCGCTGCAGCTGCACATGCGCAGTTGCGCGCACACGAGACAACAAACCAGTGTTGCCAACTTAGCAACTTTGTCGCTATATCTAGCGACTTTCCAGACCCCCCTAGCGACTTAATTTGTAAAAAGCGACTAGCGACAAATCTAGCTACTTTTTCTGGTGATTTTGAGACTCACGCGCACTCAAACCGCTAGGTTTGAAGCATCACATCACAGCTAGCGCGCGGTCGGGGCGAGTTTCTGTGTGCGGACTGGCGCGTGTCAAAACATACACAGGCGAGGCGACGCGCGTGCACACAAAACACCCCGCCCCCCCCCCCCACACACACACACACACACACACCCCGCCCCCCGCGCGAGACAACTCCAGCTTTTTCCCTCCTCTTCACGTCCCTCAATAATAATAATAATTTTGTTCGTCTTATTATTACTATTGTTGTTATTATAAATATGCATAAAAATAAAAGCAAGTTCTACAGCAACAAAAAAAGTTTGTTGATATGTAAATAGTTCGGAAGAGAAATCATGTGGCATGTAGTACAAAAAAAAAAAAAAAAAACTCGTTACCTTCTCGTCCACATTTTAGCCAGAAAAATCATACCGGGACTTTATGAAAAATAAAATGATTTGTTTTTTAAAGAAACAGTCTGAGCCTTATTCATGTTATTTAATCTGAGCAACAACTTGAAACTGTTGCAACTGTTCAATTTTGCACATCAGATGGATATTTTCTTTAAGAAAAAGTCTGAGCCAATGTTATTTTTATTTTGTTTTTCAAAATATCTACATTCCAGAATATTCTATTTATATTTTTGAGCAAAATTCTAGCTTTGTATAGGCTAATGTTCCTATTGTTAAAAAGCACAAAAGTGTGTAATAAACAACTAGCACATTTATATTTTGCATTTTGTTTTCTTATTGTATCGAAAATGAACCAAACCGTGACCTCAAAACCGAGGTACGTAGAGTTTTGTGTACCGTTACACCCCTACATATTAGGGATGCGCATGGTTAACCGTTTAACCGTTAACCGATAACAGTAACTCTAACCGATTAATACCAACGGCCAATTTTGTTTTTAAGCTACGTAATTCAATCAACTCATGGGGGCGTGTCGACAGGTGCAACACATGCCATCAGGTGCGTCCCATCACAGCCCACTTTACAGCGAAGATGAAGAGAGCAAAAAGGAATTCTGTGTGGGACAGTTTCAACCGGAAAGGGGAGGAGGTCATTTGAAAATTATGCGGTACAGCACTGAAATACTCCAGCAGTACGAGTACAATGCAGTACTGAAATACTCCAGCAGTATGAGTACAATGCAGTACTGAAATACTCCAGCAGTACGAGTACAATGCAGTACCACTGAAGAAACAAGCATCCAGCATCAGACGATGGAGGACCATCGCAGCGAACTTTGCCCTCCATGATGCCCGGGAGAAAAAAATCAGTTCAATGGTGGAAAAAGACATTTTGCTCATCAGTGTGGTCAGTGGTGAAGGGTTCCAGGAGCTAATGGGCTATATCGAGCCTAATTACCAAATTCAGTCAAGACCGACCATTACCCAACGATTAGAGGAGAGGAAAAAGGAACTGAAAACGCGACTTGCAAGTACTAAGTTCGTGGCTGTTACAACGGACTGCTGGACCGCGCTAGCAACAGAGAGCTACGTGACAATTACGTGTCACTATATCGATGAGTACTGGAAAGCTAATTCTGCCGTCCTGTTGACGCAGAGCATGCTGGGTAGACACACAGCTGATAAGTGTCCGCATGCGTCCACGACAACGCGCGCAACATCGTGGCAGCTGGGTCGGAATGGTGGGACGTTTGTGTGTCGGAATAGCAGTATTTTGGGATGATGATATGTCTAAATAGTCGTATGTTGGAATGGCAGCATGGAAGGGCATTTAAATCTTATCGGTTAACGATTATTAATCGTTAACGGTCATAAAAAAAATACAAAATATGCATCCCTAGTACATACTTACTTTTCCTCTTATGCAAATATCAGTGCAGCCTGTGGCGAGTCATGTCATGTTTAGCTTTTGCCTGGGCAAGTTAACGCGTTATTATTGCCGACAATTATTTTATCGCGCGTTAACACATGTTGCTCACATGCTTTTGTTTTGAAAAGTCTGTTACTGGCTGCTGCGGAACCGGAAAAGAATTGGCAGGTAAGCTAAAAACGTACATAGAAGACAGTAAAAATCCGTGTACTTTACAGTTCAGGTAGCAACGCAGGTAGCAATATTAACAATTCTGTGTGGAAAAAAATAAATCTGGTCATTCCTCCATGTTCCATCAGATCTGCTCCATGTGTTCACTGTCCTGCTGTTCTCTAGCTGGTTACTGCAGTGCGGCTCCATCTAGTGGCACAGATGTGTAATGACAACAGAAAGTCCAGTCCTCCATTATAAAACTAATTCAGTCCTGTGGTTCATTTTTTTTTCATTTTGTATTTTTGATCCAAGTCTAAAATTGAAATATAAAAAAAACAGGCATTTTTTTTGGTTATTTTGTGTTAGATTAAAACGAAAAACGTCATAACAAGTCAATTTTTTTTAACATTTTTGATTGACAATTGAAAATGGAAAAAATGAATAATACAAGTTACAGAACTTTAACATGGACATTTTCATTTTAAAGTTCTCCCAGACGGAGGATTCAACAGAAACAAGGTTATTTGTAACAACTGATAAGTTGAAATCCCCGTTATAAAGTTCTGATTGTGCTGAGACACAATTATTTTGTTGGATTTTGTTTTTAGACTTTTATTTTTTTATTTTTATAAAAACAGGATGACATTAATGCCCTGGCAGTGGCAATAAGCCTTATTTTATTTTACATTTTTTAAGATGAGGTTTACACTAAATATGTGTTACTGACAAGTGCTGATGTTAAAAGTGTTTGAACAACAAATGTTATGACACTAAGTGAACTTTACACTACTTTTGAATTCATTATTTGATTTTGCATATTAATGCGATTAATCGTGATTAATCAGGGAAATAATGCGATTAATCACGATTAAAAATTTTAATCGTTGCCCAGCCCTAATATATTTATTTATATGGGTGTGTGCGTCAGATGTTTATGAGATCTTGTGCCAAGTTAAACCAAAGTCTCCGTAATAGATCAGACATTACAAGTGTACACACCTCTGGAGCCACCTTTTAACACTGACAGTGTGTCACTGCTTTTCATGCTCCCACATGCGTGTGAATGTGCACGTGTACCAGTTTGCACGGTAGACTGTGGAGGACACAGATAACAGGAAACCTCTACACCAGCCACGTTGCCTCCAGGAAAACACTGACAGTCGGCAGTAAATCAGATCTTATCACATCCTCGTAGCTGAACAGTAGTCAAGTCTGTTTTGCTTCTGCAACTTGCAGAGACCTGAAATGTTAATTTACCTTAAGAAAGATCCAGAGGATCCGATTGGACCCTCCACCGTGTTAGCCTGTTCTGGTTGTTTGTGTGTGTGTACTGTAATACGGCTGTTCGGAGTTGAGGTTAATGGGAAGAAATTTGCGACGCTTTTTTCTGTCACTGTAGTTCAACAGCTACCGCGGCGATACACTCGACAGCTGTGATACCAGACCCTTTGAAATTGCTGAATCCCTTAAAGACAACCTTCACAGTGTCTCTGAACAACATGATTGGACGGAGCATAAGAGCGGGAAACAAAGCGGAGGTGCTCTGGACCCAAAGTTCCAGACACTACTTAGGGGTGCAGAAGATAGCAAAACAGTTGCAGAAAAGTCAGGTATATTCCACTTTAAATTGTTTTCCACCTCGCATGTATGTGTGTGACAACGTCCTCTAAATGCTCAGTGTGTGTGTTCAATTCAATTCAATTCAATTCAATTTTATTTGTATAGCGTCTGACACAACGTCAAATGTCTCTAGGCACTTTACAGAGACCCAGAGCATGACCCCCGAGCAAATATCACAAAATAATTAATAATAGCAATAGGGCTGGGCAAGTTAACGCGTTATTATCGCGTTAACGCATTCATTTATTAACGCCGACAATTATTTTAACCCGCGTTAACGCACGTTGCTCACATGCTTTTGTTTTGAAAAGTCTGTTACTGGCTGCTGCGGAACCGGAAGATAATTGGCAGGTAAACATGCGAAAAAACCTTGAACAGACATGAAGAACGATAAAAATCTGTATACTTAACAGTTCAGGTAGCAACTCAGGTAGCAATATTAACAATTCTGTCTGAAAAAGAAAATTCTGGACTGCAACAAAACTTTCGCGTCATTCCTCCATGTTCCATCAGATCTGTTCACTTACTGGTTACTTCAGTGCGGCTCCATCTAGTGGCACAGATGTGTAACGACAACTGAAAGTCCAGTCATTGATTATAAAACAAATTCAGTCCTGTGGACCATTTTTTTCATTTTGTATTTTTGATCCAAGTCTAAAATTGAAATATTAAAAAAAAAAACAGGCATTTTTTTCCTTTTTTTTTTTTTTTTGTTAGATTAAAAAACGAAAAACATATTAGAATGTCACTTTATTATTTTTTACATTTTTTAAGATGAGATTTTCACTAAATATGTGTTACTGACTAGTGCTGATGTTAAAAGTGTTTGAACAACAAATGTTATGGCACTTTAGTTCATATGGCAGCAGAACATTTAAATAAAAGTGGATTTTACACTACTTTTGAATTCATTATTTGATTTTGCGTATACAATGCGATTAATCGCGATTAATTAGGGAAATAATGCGATTAATCGCGATTAAAAATTTTAATCGTTGCCCAGCCCTAAATAGCAATAAAAAACTCCCACAGCGGGAGAGAAAAACCCTTTAAGCCAAACAGTAGCAAGGAAAAACTCCACTTTAAGAGGAAGAAACCTTGAGCAGGACCTGGATTATATGGAGGGACCTTCCTGCTGAAGGCCAGCCGGGTAAAGAAAGAAAAGAGGGGAGAGACAGGACAGAGAGAGGAGGGAGGACAGAGAGAAGATGGAGGACAGAGAGAGGAGAGACACAAACGACTGAATGAAGTGACTACAGATGCAGGTAGCAGCACTGAAAGCACTGTTGACAGAAAGATCGGTTCTTTGCTACTCAGCTGAGCTGGAAGCGACAGAACAAACGCTTGAAAACAGCCCTCTGTTCCAACCGAACATGTCTACTCAGCAGCTGCAGACGCAGCTACCGTCCAAAAGGTCCAGCTGCTGCCAAAAAAACAGAGAAATGCTCATGTTCTGGAAAAAGATCATGACCGTGTCTTCGGCTGGGCAGCAGAGCTTCAGTCTAATGAATAGTGCTGGGCAATATGACGATACATATCGTTGGGACAATATAAAAGTGTGTATCGTGCCATTTCTCTTCTATCGTTTCTATCGTTTCTAACCTAATTTTATCAATTATTACAGCAAATATGTAATTAAATAACCTGCAATGATAAATTTGATTGAATCATATCTACTTCTACAAAGAAGCCTTTTATGTTTGCACTTTTATTCATGGTTAATGCCTTAAACAGAGTTCTCTTCAACCCTGATGTTTACTTTAGACACTTTATATTGGTTTGCAAACTTTGCACTACAAGGTTACAGATTTCAGAAAGTTGAAAAATAATTTGTGTTTATTTTTTATAGCTGAACTTCAGTGTAAAAATGTGTTTTTCCTCTCAGAAACTGTTGTGCACTTTAAAAAAATGTGAAAGCTACTGTACCTCTGTACCTACCTGTTTTTGCTGCACCAAAATGTATGTTTGTGACAGTTCAGCTAAATGTCCTTTCAAAATAAAGTTGAAAAGTAAGCAATGAAATTTTTGTCAAACTTTTCAGAGAATAACTGAAAACATACTTTATTATGGTATATCGTGATATATATCGTTATCGTGATATAAAATAGTCCATATCGTGATATATGATTTTTTCCATATCGCCCAGCACTACTACTGAAAATAAAATAGCTACCAGTTTTTACTTTCAGGTTTGGGAGGAGAGCATAGCTCATGTGTTGTATATGCATTTGCAGTTGTAAAAGTAATTTAGAAAATTCCTCTCCTGCTTTGTGAGACTAAAAGACATTTCTTCAGGGTAACGATAAATGTCTGGCCTTGTTCTCACGAGACGACTGGAACGACTCGTGTCGTCTCGTGAGCGAAGCATCGTCTCACCAGTTTATACAGTAGCTAGCTAGCCGTTTTTTTCTTTATTTATTTTTTTTTTCTGGGGGTTGGGGGTGAATTTGCTGTTAGGATGAATAAAGTACCCAGTGTCAATTTATTCATAGAGCCTATTTCTCAACTGTTCCTGAATAAACGTTAAAGTCTGCAGTTACAAAAACCCACCGGTCACTCAAGCTATCAATAACTCCCAACACTTAATTACAAAGAAACAATCAAAATATTTCAACTCAAAACTTCACCTGAAGTTTATTTGAATGAACCAGTTTGCGGGTGAACCTAAATATTTACCTGAAACATGAGTTTAAAAAAAAAAAAGTAAAAGCAGAATCCCAGCTGTCACTAAAGGACAGTAATATTCCAAAAATGTGTCTTTTGGGTTTTTTCCCGCCAGAAAAGGACTGTAAGGTCCTGGGAAGCGCTGTAATCACCAGAAACACTCAACAGCCACGTGATCTGCTCCAACCTCATCAGGACAGACCGAAACAACAGATCAGCGTTTCTCTTTTTCTTTTCTTCCTGATGGGTCACCTGACAGGGATTCCTCCTGAAATGGGTCAGGAATTACAGGGTACGGGATAAACTGGAGCGCTATCTGGCTGCACACAATCTCTAGTCTGTGAAGAACTGAAAAAAAACACACACAACTAAATCACTAAAAATGAAATTCAACATCAACTCCTCAAACTCTGGGCAGGTATAAATGTCATCCACCTACAGCCTCCAGACTGGATCAAACTGATTTCAGCTGCGCAAAGAAAATACCAGTCTGTCGGCTTTAAGAGGATCTAATGGCAGAAATAGAAGATCCATCCACCTATTTTCTGTTCTGTCCCCGTTTTATCATGTCCAGGTCACGTCCAAGTCTTTCCCGCCAACGTGGACAGACAGGTGACGGTGCCAACAGTGGTCAGAATCTCCTGACTGATTAAAAGATAAACTAGATACCGACTCTCAGATTTTTTTTTTTTTTCCTACAATTTTTGTTAACAGGAAGAAAATCTGGGTTTGAAGACAAAGCAAAAACAGTAACTTCTAGCTGATGACAGTGTTGTGAGGTTATATGGAAAACAGCTGGATATCTGATGGAAACAATCTGCCACATTAACAATCTGCTGAAATGATCTTAAAGGCCAAAATATGCAAATATGTATTTGGTTTTTTCTATGCTGACTGAGAAACTGAGACTTGCATTGGATTTCATTAGTTAATCTTGAGCTTATACTTCCAAATAAATTGGACAAAATTCTTACTTTCATTTTTTTTACATCCAAAAACACTGACAGCTGCATGATGTGTTAATTTCTACTGCAAGTGGTCTGAAATATTTGGCTTGACGTCAAAAACACAATTTTAAACAGCAAAACAGCATTAGGACCTTTGTTAGTGACAGTAAGTCATATAAATTCATATATACACATACATATATATATATATATATATATATATATATATATATATATATATATATATATATATATATATATATATACATATATATATATAGTAGTGCTGGGCAATATGGAAAAAATCATATATCACGATATGGACTATTTTATATCACGATAACGATATATATCACGATATACCATAATAAAGTATGTTTTCAGTTATTCTCTGAAAAGTTTGACAAAAATTTCATTGCTTACTTTTCAACTTTATTTTGAAAGGACATTTAGCTGAACTGTCACAAACATACATTTTGGTGCAGCAAAAACAGGTAGGTACAGAGGTACAGTAGCTTTCACATTTTTTTTAAAGTGCACAACAGTTTCTGAGAGGAAAAACACATTTTTGCACTGAAGTTCAGCTATAAAAAATAAACACAAATTATTTTTCAGCTTTCTGAAATCTGTAACCTTGTAGTGCAAAGTTTGCAAACCAATATAAAGTGTCTAAAGTAAACATCAGGGTTGAAGAGAACTCTGTTTAAGGCATTAACCATGAATAAAAGTGCAAACATAAAAGGCTACTTTGTAGCAGTAGATATGATTCTATCAAATGTATCGTTGCAGGTTATTTAATTACATATTTGCTGTAATAATTGATAAAATTAGGTTAGAAACGATAGAAACGATAGAAGAGAAATGGCACGATACACACTTTTATATTGTCCCCACGATATGTATCGTCATAATGCCCAGCAATAATATATGTATATATATATATATATATATATATATATATATATATATATCAATATATATATAACAACAGTAACAACAAGAACACATCCAGCCTTTGATCTGTGGGAGGTTTTAATTTCTATGAGGTCTTGATGGAAAAACCTCAGAGATCAACTGTGGTCAAATACTCATATTCTGAGAAGATTACGTGCAATAATTGATCTCAGTAGGAGACTTTCAGTCAGACGCTCAGGTCGAGGAGCAAAGACTGGAAACCTGATGCTTTTTTTATTGAATTGGAATTATATGAATACAGTTTTAATAAACTGGATTTAGTCATAATGTATTGAATTACAACTTATTAAATTTGATGAGAGTGTATTCTGGTTATAACTTGGACTTTATTTAATCTTATTGCACTGAACTTGTTTTCTTTATAAAGTAGTCAATTTGCTGTAAATTTGTGTACCTGTATACAGTTAATCTTTGGGACTGTACTCACTTTAAGGACCATTTTCTGTATATATCTGTCATTGATAAAAGTTCTAACCTTCACTCTGCCGTCGTTCACGTTAACTTTAACCAAGATGCAACGACTATATGTGATGCATTAACATGCCACGTGATCCACCAGAACATCCTGTTGACCTGCTGATCAACTAATTTTATTTTCATTGCCTCACAAATGCAGTACACGAGCGTTTGAATCTGTCCTGAGAGGACGAACACAACACGAAGCCATCTGAGTTCCTCCTCTGACTCTGCTCTCTTTACTCCACTGGCGTAATTAAACGTTATTATTGTTTTCACTAACTTCTGATCTTAACTCTCAAAGGTCACGCTCACAAAGCGAAACTAAATTGAACTGAAGTTATGATGCGATCTTTTGGTTTTTTATGCAAGACAACTTTATAGAAATTGGTATTTTGTAAGTACTACGGTACTGAGGTGGGCTATATTAAAATAAAAAATAACTGGGATTGAAATGGTTGGACTGAATCGATTTAACCAACAACAAGTCTGTGCACAGCGGAGATCATTTCCCTGTTCGACTACCTGATATTAACTGTATCTACTCTGCACGGTTCAAGTGGCCCAACATGGACAGATTTGATGTGGCAGATGTGGTGGACCATGAACATCTGTTGTAGCTAAGGATGCACGATAACTGTTTTTTAAAACCGATACCGATAACTTTCAGCTCCTAAAGGCCGATACCGATACCGCTAACACACACATATACCTAAGATCATTACATCAATACTATGAACAAAATCAAAAATAGTTTTGACTTTTTAAAAGAACAGATATTTATTTTTTCCAATGAAAAAATATTGTCAAGCCTCTCAAACATTTTCATAAATCTATTAAACAAACCTATTTGATATCTCACATCAACTTAGATAAGGTTCATTACTGACTGATATAAAAAAAAATAAAGGCTCCTTGAACTGATGGAAATACATGCATCAGAATTACTAACTGAAAAAGATTAACATTTAAAGGATTTTGGCTTGTGGTTCCATTTAAATTAATACCTTTAATTAAAGTAAATGAGGTTCAGTAGTTTTTATTTTTAATCTCATGGAAGCTTTAGATGAGAGGAATGAGGGAGAGGAGAGACTGCTGCTGGCTTGCGCATGTTAGCATTAGCTTCCGTTAGCTCACGTTAGCGCAATTTCAAAACTCCATGGAAGCGATTGTTATGTTGTAGGTGGCTGATCAGGTTTTACGTATTAAAGCTTGTGCTTCCCTCCTCGTAGAATTCACTCGGAGGATTCGTCACAAATAACCACCAAACTATCTTCTTCTGAAACTTTAACGAAGTTCCCCGCCGCCATGTTTGTTGTGATCAGCGCTGTGCTCCAGGCTGCATTCAAGGTGTAACGTAAATTCCTCCGTTTCCTCGTTTGCTAGTCGTTCTTTCAGCCTTTTCTATTTTTTTCTTTTTTATGTGTAACATGTGGGAAAATACTGCGAATATCAATTCAAGTCAGCAACTACTAAAATTATGACCAAGTTAACGAGTTGTTTTCTGGCATGATGGAGTATTCTTGATTTTCCTTATTGAGTAATAATTTTTCTGATTATGCCGACGTCACTTGAACATAACATTAACTGCCGGTCATTTAAGACTCAGAGGGAGCGAGGCACTGCTGTGTTGACAGAAATATATATGTTATCAGGGCTATTCGTCGTGATATCGGACTTATCGGGATGACGTCATAATTTCTTGTTATAGTTATCATGCACCCCTAGTTGTAGCCATTAACTGTCAGTGAACCAAGTGACAACGCAGCAGTATAAATGCACACTTATTATGGCACTATTCTATTTATTTGAAAATTTCACCAGTTTCTCCAGTTCAGTAGCAAAGTCCATCTACCTTGCAAATTATTTTCCAAGCTAATAACCAAGTGTATATGCAGATATCAGATATGGGTCACTTTTAAAATCAATAAATAATCAGATATAGGTGTTAAATCAAAACTGGCCAACAAAACGTGCAGTGCACATGCAGCCAGTGGGCCTCTCCTCCAGGAGGATCCCCACCAGAAGTAAACACTTGAGTCACAGCTTCTTTAAACATTATGATCACAGTCTTTGAAATAAACATTTTGGTATGACTTGATTTGATGCTTTCTACTGTGACTGATTCATGCATTTGTGCTATGTAAAGCAAATTCTGACCTCCTAAGCAAAAGACTTATATATATATAAATAAACTGTACTTTTTTATTTCACAGACACAAAACGTGTAACAATAATATAGATGAAAAAATCAAACATATAAAACCATCACTAATTAAAGAGGTGTATGAATAAGCAAGTCTTCAACTGCTATTTAAATAAACAAATAAATAAACAACAGTTAGAGGCATATTCTTATGATTGACAGCTGGCTTAGCCAATGGCTAGCAGCCACAATGTTTTGTTCTGATTAACATTACAACAAAACAATTCGAATACAATTTCCAATGTTAGTTTAGTGGTGACCTCTGAGAAGATGATGAATTGACAGATTTGATCAGAATGAATCGTTACTTAGCATTATAGGTTAGCGTGAGCTAAGCAGCGCTAAAATAACTAACTTGTGCTTGTTTAGACTCTGCAGTCGCGTTCAACTTCAAGTGCAGCAGCAGGTTGAACTCGGAGTGTTATGGTTTAGTTAGTATCACAGCGAAGTTAGCCACATGCTAATCGTCAAGTGAATTTCGCTCCACAAACAAACACAACTCTGTGAAACCTTCCAACGTAGGTTGTCAGAGGGGTCAGAGCGCTCATTCATCGCAGTGATGCTGCTTTGAAATCAGAGTCTGCACTTCACTTGTATTGCTGGTTTGTTTTCTGTAAAATACGACCACAGTTGGTTCACCATCGTTCATTGGTTCTTCTTCTTTAGACGGCTATATGCAGTTGTCACAGCAGTCAATGGGAGCTGCACTGCCACCTACAGTTCCTGTGCTGCACTGCAGCTTTAAATGAACATTATCGTGATGTATCATTCATGAAAGACTGATCTGGAAGACCTAATCTAATAGTCTCAGGTCTTCCACACTGCGATGGTTACTGCTTCTGCCAAAGACCTCAGTGATGCAAGTTTTAGTCCCACACACCAACACTTTCCTTCAGGTTTTTACCTTCAACGACTTGGTGAAGGGGTCCCAAAGAGCTAATCTTTTAGGTGAAGTACTGTTTCAGCAAATAATTTGGTTTGTTACACACGTAAGAAAAGTGATATGAGGTATTGTAACTTCCCATCTGTGGGCAGCTTAACAATTAAAACCCTAACAGATGCCTTTCATATGAACCATGCTCCCAAAATCTCTGTCAGGTGAATCATCACATCTCCACTTGATAGTAGAACAGGGAATCATAGATTTAAATTTGATTAGCTTTGACACTCCCTGACGGAGAGCTGTGATAACATGTTGCTTTTTATTTATTTGGTGCAGTGAGTTTGAGTTGGAGCACATCCACCATACCTCATTTACCACAGACTCACTATTTTAGCTTAGATTGACTCATGCTAAGCTATGATGCTAACTAATGTTACCTGTCATTCATTCCCCTTTTAATCCTGGTTTCAGATATCACTGGTGACTCACACACTGAAAGTACATCTGAAACATCTGAAATGAGGGCTGATAGATCTGAAAGGAGACAAGGTAAAGCTCTGGCCAAGCTTCACCAGAGCAACCGTCACCAACCCGGCGTGTGATGCTCGCTGAGGTCCAGTCTGTCAGCAGCAGCAGTTCGTCTGCAGCTGTGGTCCTTCCAGGCTGCTGCCAGTTTGGCCACCAGCTGTGTGCATGGTCCTCAGCTGCAGGCTGCTAGCCAGGTGGCAGGGGTCGAACCAAACAAAAGCTGTTTTGGCTGCCGGCTTGGCCCCTGGCTGCCTACTGGTCATCTGGCCAAGGGCCCCCAGCCCGGGTCATCAGCTCAGATCATTCCAGGCCAACCCAGAGCCAGTCATGTTGGTCTGTTTGTACAAATACCATATTGGCCCGAATATAGGACGACTCTGATTATAAGACAACCCCTATTTTTCAAATATCATTTTGGGAAAATAAAAATATGATGAAGGCAATAAGGTTATTCATAAAACAAATTTTTTTATTGAATCAGAATCAGAATCGTTTTTAATCGCCAAGTACTTTCGCACATACAAGGAATTTTGTTCCGGCAGGTGGTAACACTCTCAGAATAAGAAGAAAAAAAAGAAAAACAGGATATGTACATCTATATACAAAAGTAAAAAAGTAAGAAATAGAAAAATAAAATAAATAGGTAAGTAAGTAAAATAGTATGTACAAGGGTGGTGCAAAGTACGCAAGATAGTATAAATGATTTATGGACTGTTCATTAAAGTGATGGCAGTGGGGTAGAAGCTGTACAATTACTTTAGAAAAAACTCCCACAGAGATAACATTCTACTGTATTGTTAAACATTTTAATGATCTTATCTTTTTTCGGAAGTATGGTACCATACTTGCGTGTCAGATTTCCATGTTATTTAAGATCAAGGTATGGTACTATTTAACAAACTGTGTTCTCTTCAAATCTGAGAATATGACTCTGAATAAGCTACAATCATGTAGTTCAATAACTGCATAATTTATTTAAGTCAAATTTTAGTCAACATAAATAATTCAGTATATAAAACACTAATTCTGGATTCTGGACTAATTCAACTTTCAAAGCCCTTTGCTCGAGTTGGCTGCTGGTTCCTCCATTCTCACTGGTTACCTCGGTGCCGGCTCCATCTAGTGGCGCAGATGTGTAATTACAATAGAAAAGTCTAGTCCTCGATTATAAGACGACCCTCATTTTTGAGAATATGACTTCTAGAATAAAATATCGTCCTATATTCTGGCCAATACGGTAATAACACGATAACCTGTATTATCTTTCAGTAAGAGTAATCATGCTACCTTAGCACGTACCTTTAAATATTTAACAGGCTCTAGTAGCACTGTATCTGGTACCAAAACCATATCACAGGGGATAATTGACATGGAAAATAACAGAAGTTGTTAACAGTAACATCCATCCATCCATTATCTATACCCGTTTCATCCTCTGAAGGGTCACGGGGATCTGCTGGAGCCTATCCCAGCCTTCTACGGGTGAAAGGCAGGGGTTCACCTGGACAGGTCACCAGTCCATCGCAGGGCCACAAACAACCACTCACACTCACAATCACTCCTACGGAGGTACCAATCAATTGCAACTCCAACACCAGTCAACCAACAAGCATGTCTTTGGACTGTGGGAGGAAGCCGGAGCACCCGGAGGAAACCCAAGCACGGAACATGCAAACTCCACACAGAAAGGCCCCTGCTGAGGTTCGAACCAGGAACCTTCTAGCTGTGAGGCAATGAGGTGACCGCTAAGCCACCGTGCTGCACAACAGGAACAGGAGTTGTTAATTAGAAAATGGACCAGGAGAAGAAACGAATCGTACAAGCTGTTTGTGAAATGGTTTGTTGCTTCTTCTTGGTTGTTGTCTCTTGAACGAACGATCTGCACCCTCTGCCTTGTCGGTTTCTCCTCAGCCCATGTCTTACTCTTTCATTGGTTGCGGATCAGACGCCAGATATGCTAGACATCTGTCTGGCATTGAAGATCGCTCGGATGGCGTAGTGACTTGTCGTCGAGCCTCTATGACACTCTTTTAAATACGAACTGGCAAAAGCCACTCACGGTTCAAATGTTTTTGTTGGCGAGATCAGTACAAACTCAGTGACTTGCAAATTGCACTTGAGATCATGACTTTAGGGGATAAATCTTTGATACACAGGGCTTACTCCAGTCATGTCTGGAATGGTAGAAGTAGTAACAGCCCAGATAGAGAGTACAAACAGTTTTAAACACGTGTAGGAAACTTTGAAAATGTGATTGGTGGGTTACATGAAGTTTAGGTTCAAGACCCTGTGTGACCCTGAATAGAATGAAGCAGGTATAGAAGATGGATGGATGGATGGATGGATGGAGGAAGGTCATCCATACATAAACACAATTGGAACAGTAAAGTTAAGAACAGGTTTTTCATACGAGAAACGTATCGGCTGAAGTTAGTCCTCATTGTTGTCAAAAAAAAAGATCCTGCTGTTTCAGGAACCCAACAAACATATCAGTTTGAGAGTCTGAGGATTTTTGTGGACTCCCCAGGTAGCAGTCGGGGGTACTTAGTGACAAGCTAAGCAGAGCAATGTGCCAAACCAGAGATTTTTCACCCAGCTATGTCTGACCTTTAATACGGTCCAATTGACTCCAGATGTTTCAACACATAAAGAGGGAGAGCAACATCCAGGTCAGTCTGCAGCACAATTTGCAACCAGATGTAGCCAAACAGAAAAAAAAAAAAGTAAAACATGGTCTTGAGGGCCCCTAAATATGAACCCAAAAATTGCTATTAGCAACAATGCTGATCTCATTTTATACATCTATGCATAGATATCTAAAAAAAACAGTGCTAAGTTTAATTACACCACATAATTGCTCAGCTTATTACAAATGGTCTTTGTGGTCCACAAATGACTGGAAAAATGGCAAAAAGCCCTAACTTCAGCTCAGAGAAACCAGTGAAAAAATGAAAATGAGCTCGTGCAAAGTTAAATTAAAGCATTGCAAATATGCAGCATAGGAGTCTGATGGAAGCTTAGGACATGAGTGCAAGTCATCTGTGTGGATTTCTTTAATCCTGTACTTCCTACCACCCGCTCTACCTGCGTAGAGAGAATGACAAGGAGCCATGAGGGTTTGTAAGTTGAACACAGTGTAATTCTGGCATTATTAAGGTTTGCAAGCTTTGGCTGAATTGAAAACCAACTTTGAAAAAAGAAAGGCCGGCTGCAGTTTAGACAAATATACTTTTTTAGGGCTGGGCAAGTTAACGCATCAATTTATTAATGCCGACATTTATTTTATCGCGCGTTAACGCATGTTGCTCACATGCTTTTGTTTTGAAAAGTCTGTTACTGTCTGCTGTGGAACCGGAAGACAGTTGGCAGATAAACAAGGAAAAGCTAAAACAGACATGAAGAACGGTAAAAATCCGTAAACTTTACAGTTCAGGTAGAAACTCAGGTAGCAATATTAACAATTCTGTCTGAAAAAGAAAATTCTGGACTGCAACAAAACTTTGGCGTCATTCCTCCATGTTCCATCAGATCTGCTCCATGTGTTCACTGTCCTGCTGTTCTCTAGCTGGTTACTGCAGTGCGGCTCCATCTAGTGGCACAGATGTGTAATGACAACATAAAGTCCAGTCCTTCCTTATAAAAATTAATTCAGTTCTGTGGCCCGTTTTTTAATTTCGTGTTTTTGATCCAAGTCTAAAATTAAAATATAAAAAAAAAAAAACAGGCATTATTTTCATTTTTTTGTGTTAGATTAAAAAACGAAAAACGTAATAAAATGTCACTTTTTAATTTTTTTTAAATTTTTGATTGACAATTGAAAATGGAAAGAATTAATGATACACGGATTGGTAAAGTTACTGAACTTTAACATGGACATTTTCATTTTAAAGTTCTCCCAGACGGAGGATTCAACAGAAACAAGGTTATTTGTAACAACTGACAAGTTAAAATCCCCGTTAAAAGTTTCTGCTGTTACCTCAGAAATTACCTGTTTTAATGTTCTGATTGTGCTGAGCCACTATAATTTTGTTGGATTTTGTTTGTAAATTTTATTTTACTTTTTTAATAAAAACAGGATGACATTAATGCCCTGGCAGTGGCAATAAGCTTCATTTTATTTTAAATTTTTTAAGATGAGATTTATATTAAATATGTGTTACTGACAAGTGCTGTTGTTAAAAGTGTTTAAACAACAAATGTTTTGACACTTTAGTTCATATGGCAGCAGAACATTTAAATAAAAGTGCACATTACACTACTTTTTAATTCATTATTTGATTTTGCGTATACAATGCGATTAATCGTGATTAATCAGGGAAATAATGCGATTAATCACTATTAAAATTTTTAATCGTTGCCCAGCCCTAATACTTTTATATAGATCAAATAAATAAAATAAAAAAAGACAGGATAATGATTGCAATTTCGGTTGCTTTTATATTTTTAATCATATGTGGGCCGTTTACGAAGTTACAGCAAGGTGTTTTTCATAAATAAGATTTTTTTTAATTGACTAAATTTCCCAACTTCTCTCTTTTTCAGCTCCCTCTGGAAACACAACCTAATGTAATTAACAACACCTTTCCAACTGACTGTGACACCTCATTAAAGATACTGATTTAGGCCTTTAAGCAGTGATCTCACCTCCCACCTTGCTCTCTTTGAATCCCTGGGGGGGGGGGGGGGGGGGGGGGGGGGTGCAGGGAAGGGCAGAATTCCAGTCATAACAGTGAACGAGCCTCACAAAGTTTGTCTGCCTTGAGCCAGGTGAGTCATCGGCATTCATGGTGATTACCTCTGGAGAGAACAAGTTTTGATGTGTTGACGCAAAACGACGCAGCTTTGTTGCGGTACATTTATGCGCTGGGATCAAATAGGCAGAAAGTGAAGTCAAACTGCGCGCCGTGATAAAAGCCGTTTGGAGGAAATAGGTGGAGAAAGTTTCTGAGCGAGTGGAGGCTGTGTGTCAGACGTGTCAGCGCTGTAATCAGGAGTTCATTACAACTCAGGGTACTTTTCCATTCCAGCAGGTACACTTTCCTTTACATTATACGGAAAAAAGGTGTCTTGCAGTGAGCCTGACTACAGACTTCTGCAGAAGTTTAGATTGCATAACTATTTATTCAAAGGATTTTACAATCTGCTTGGAAATTCACACACAAAAAAAGTATCTTATTAAGGTCCAAATCACAGGAGTTGGTTGTCGCAGAGAGACAGTGGAACAGTAAGTCATCCTTCTGCTACTGCCAAGTTTTAGAGTAATGGTGAAACTGCACTTCAGAGGTCCTGGCGAGAGTCCTGACCTAGCTGGTTTATGTCTGTCAGCGAGTTCATCCATTAGCTGAGGCCCAGCCAAGCGCAGACTCCTACCGTGAGTATTTAAGATAAAGACACAACTGCCCAGCCAGTTATTATTGTTCTTGTTCTAGTGATCGTCCCACAAGTCGTGATTATTACCTAACAGTGAAAGTAAAACCGAGCTGCCAGTGCGGTTAAAGGATTTCACTTTCAATCTTCTACCAAGATTTCATTGAGGAAACAACACAGATTGAAGCAGCTATCTGCCACAAATGCTACAAAGATATGCACGTGGTTTGACAAGGACCGGAGCTAAATATTCAGCATAGAAGCATGAAAGACGATACTGCTATGGGGCATTAGTTTTAGGAGCGTGCAAACAACATTCCTATCTACGCTTTTACACCATTGCAGGGCTCTATAGCATGAAATTTAGAAATTCAGCAGGAAAGGAGGAAAGAATAAAGCTGCAGGCGAGTAGACAGTCAAAGTGCTACTTTAAAAGTAATCTCTGGACAGACAAGCACAGATTCATACCATAAACCAGAATCAGAATCAGAATCAGAATCAGTTTTATTGGCCAAGTTTGTGCACACAAACAAGGTATTTGACTCCGGTTGCTAAGCTCTCTTTGTACAATTAGAATAAAAATAAATAAAAATATAACAAATTACTAGCACAATATATACAACAATATACAGCAATATATACAAGCTAACAAGCTAACATGTTATTGTGCAATATTTGTGGTTCTTCTGACACTCTGTGACTGTTGAGAGTTCATCAGAGCGACAGCCTGGGGAAAGAAACTGTCTCTGTGTCGGCTGGTTTTGGCGAACAGTGCTCTGTAACGTCCACTACACCAGTGGACAACTGAAATCCATAAACATTTAGGATAAGACAAATACACAACGAGTTATAATTTGTGCTTAAGCGACTCCCCAACAAGTTCCACCCAGGATGATGCTAACTGTAACAGTCAAACTGAAGTGTGATTGTCCCAAGACTCGGCTGTTATACTGCCAGGTTATGCTCTTACGATTCAAAATCACTTATATTGCCAATAAAACTCGATCTAACTAAACAATCTCATTTTCAAACTTTTATGAAACAAACTGTCAGCGTGTAAAGTTTGTGAGATCTCTACTGAGGGAACTCAAGAGATGGAGAGATGGCGGAGAGCAAAAACACACCTCTATAATCACTCTTCATTACAAAACATTGGCCAAATGTTTCAATAAAACTAAAAATGTGAATCAACCAGGCCTTTGCAGAAATACCATAAATACAAATGATGCAACTGCATTAGGGCTTGTGGTGTACAGGTAGCCCAATAGATTTAAAAAAAATCATTGATATACATGTATAAAGACATTCATTTAACTAATCAGCCAAAAGTTGGGCAACATCTTATCTTTGTGGTATGTTCTTCTAATGATACGGTGATACAGATACAAATACAAATATATTATAAAGCATATAACTCCTTAACTCATACATGTGTTGCAATTAAAAATACATTTCTAGTAGGGTCAACCCAACTACCGGTGAAGATCAAGTGTAAGGGGGCGGTGACATTTGGAGTCACGCTACTTTATCTCCTTTGGTTTCCTGCAGTTATTCTTGAAAAAAGACTGGATCACCACTGCAACATCTGCGTCTTCCGAGTCGGTGGGAGTTTGTATCCAAAACTGGATGTTTACGTGAGACGTAAAAGCCGTAAAGACCGGTTTCCTGCGCTGCCACCTAGTGGATACCACTCTACTTGGGTTTTCCCAACTAGCATTCATTGATGATTTGGAGTTCAAAAAATGAGACCACGTGTTAAAATGGTGTTCAAAAGCTATTCAAAGCTATTTCAGAAGCTTAAACTTGCAAGCTTTCAAGGGTCTGTTGAATCTGTAGGGTTTAAAGCAGAGGTGGGCAATCCCAGTCCTGCATGTCTTACATGTTTTCCTGCCACAACACACCTGACTCAAATGAATGGATCACCATCAGCTTGTCATAAATGTCTGCACAAGACTTAACGACCCGTTCATTTGGATCATCTGCGCTGCAGCAGGAAAAACTCCAAAGACCTGCAGGACAGCGGGCCTCGAGGACCCGAGCGGCCCACCGGTGATTTAAAGGTGGGGTAGAAGATATTGTCAACGCAAACATAAAATACAACCCCCTTCCTTCAGACCTGACTCCAAATCCACACCTTCAACGCATACAAACGACCAATACCTGTTCACTAAAAAACAGTTTGACAGACAAACCACTTCACTTGGATCATTCAAAATAACTGCCGTTTTTAGAGCCCCGCCCCTTCCACGGGTGACTCATACTGTTTAAATTGACATGAGAGCTTTAGATCAGGGGAGTCAAACTGATCCGTGAAAGGGCCGTGTGGCTCCGGGTTTTTATTTCCAACTAGTGCTGGGTGATATGGAAAAGATCATATATCACGATATGGACTGTTTTATATCACGATAACGATATATATCACGATATACCATAATAAAGTATGTTTTCAGTTATTCTCTGAAAAGTTTGACAAAAATTTCATTGCTTACTTTTCAACTATATTTAAATTAGGTTAGAAACGATAGAAACGATAGAAGAGAAATGGCACGATACACACGTTTCTATCGTCCCCACGATATGTATCGTCATATCGCCCAGCACTATTTCCAACCATGCAGAAACACAGCTGACTCAATCAACTGAACTGGTTAAGACCTTTAGTGAAGGCAACTAGTTGATTGACTAATGCAAGCTGAGTTTTTATTTTGGCTTTGGCGTAGACGGGTTTGCTTTCACTATGTTCTCATACGTGTTATGGACTGCCTTTAGGTATGTCTATATCTGTCATGGTATAACCCACATCAGATTTTTGCAGTGCTAACTCACTGCACTGTTGCGCGCAACTGAGCATAACTGGATGTGAATTGCTTAAATGTACCATCCAGACCACCTCTGTCCAAGTATCTGCATTCATAGTGCTTTTTATTTATCAGGACCTTTCTTTAGCTTGTCTGTGGCCTATGATCAATTAAACTGGTGAAGGTAAACCAAGTTTTCCTTTTTTTTTTGTACCAATACAGAAGTGTAGTTCCTCAAATGACCAGTAGGGGCTGGCTCCAAATGTGAGTCGATCGCCGCTGGCCCCCATGTTCAAGTTTCCAAATTTACATCAGAGAAAAACATACTTACAGCCTGATACAAAAAACAGCTTTGGTCTCCATACCTAGATTGCACATTTTTCTTTACCTCTATCAGCTATACATACTTCTTACTATGCAGGATTACTGGGTCTACTGGATCTAATCCCAGCTATCTTTGGATAAAAGGCA
Source organism: Hirundichthys speculiger (assembly GCA_018398805.1). Lineage (NCBI taxonomy): Eukaryota > Metazoa > Chordata > Actinopteri > Beloniformes > Exocoetidae > Hirundichthys > Hirundichthys speculiger. The sequence continues at coordinate 77,975 of JAGFBZ010000580.1, forward strand.
GGGTTTTACCCTGGACAGGTAGACAAACAGCCATGTGCTTAATAATTTAGAGCACATGTGTCAAACACAAGGCCCGTGGGCCAAATGTGGCCCGTCACATCATTTTATGTGGCCCTCGAGAGCTTGGGCATTATTGGCTTACATTTTAAACCTATATTTTAAGACTTAAAATAAGCTTATGCCGCTTTAAAGCGCATATTGACAATAAACTACATCTCCCATCATGCATTTCGTCATTGAAACTTGAATACATAATCAATACAGAAAGCGTTATTTAACATTATAATAAGGTGTAGTTTAATTTATTTTGACTTTCATTGCATTTTGTTACATTCATGCTGTCAATCTGGCCCTTCGAGGGCCACCATGATGCTGATGTGGTCCTCAGTGAAAATGAGTCCAACACCCCTGATTTAGAGTCACCAGTGACCCTAACAAGCATGCTTTCAGACTTTAGGAGGGAAACATGCAAGCTTTATCAAGAAAGGCTTCAACAGGCATTTGAACTAGAACCTTCTAGCTGTGATGCAACAGTCCTAATCTGAAAATCTGGCTTTAAAACCACTCTTTTCAGAAATCCACATTTGACATCACAGAGGGGTTTGTCCAGTTCTCTCTATACAGTCTATGGCTCCAGTATTTAGCTTGACAGACTTGTTTTTTTTTTCTATCTAAAAAAACTTTATTGTGTTAGTGTTATCAGACTTAACACTCATTTTAAAGTATTAGTTTAATTTGAGAGGTGTCTAGAGTTATATATGCCTGTGTAGTAGCCTTGTGTAAATACTAGGGATGTTCCTGGCGACTAATTTCCCTGTCGACTAAACGAAAATTTTAATTAAGACTAGTCGACTTGTCTAAAAAAAAGGAAAACACTCAGAAAACAGTGAAAATTTAGCACAATTTATTGAAACATCGAAACAGAATTTAAAACATTGTCCCAAAAAATATTGTGTGTAACAAGAGTTCTTTAAGCCTTTAATCACAATGTTCAACAACCATGTCGGATTTTAAATGCCGCTGAAGTACGAGACACTTTGACACCGAGCAGTATGAATGAATGTGAACATGAAGGCAACTCAGTCAAACGTTTAACCACCAAAATAAAATAAATTGCCTCTGACACAGTTGAATCTTGCAGATTATCCGACAAAAATTATAGCTTCAATAATTCACTTTCAAGTTAATAAAACATCTAAATTATAATTAAATTTCAACTGAAACGAGCAGCATTTTGCGCCGTGCAGTATGAATATAAACCCTGTACATCCGACAAAAACTCACTTAAAGTTAACAAATAATATAACATCTAAAAAAGATAAATTGCTGCTGAATTATTAAGCTCTATGCGCAGTTCAATATGAGTGTACAATTAAAACAAACATCTAAAATCTCTCAGACCAGACGGGAAAAACACGTCTCCGGGTAAACAATGTCAAATCGGCCTGAGTGTACTAGCAAGCACCGCTAGCATCATAGCTAGCATAGCAGCCGTCGTCTCGTGCAGATTAACATCCAAATGCTTGAGTGGAATGTGGTTGCGCATTGCTCCAGTCGAGTGATTGTATGCCAGTTGTTTCTGACACAGTCTACATACTACATTGTTTTTTCATTTTCTAGATAAAGTAACCGCCAAACCGCGCTGGTTTTGCGAGACCATCTTCCCACCCACCGTGCCGTTTTAAAACTCCAGTCTACTGAGCATTTGCCGTGGAGAGGTGGACTGCTGTCTGACGGCTCTGTAGCCCCCGACTAGTGGCAGGGCGGCTGTATGACAGTTAAGCGGCCTTGTACATGAATAAAACACAAATTGGTTTAAACGACTAATATTTCTGGTGCCGACTAGAAAGTGGGCGGACGTTTAATCGGTTAGACGACTAATCGTGCGCATCCCTAGTAAATACAGCTCTGTCATATTCTCCATTCTTTTATGCTTTTTTTCCAGATGTAGTTGTACCTGAGAAAGTATAGCTGAGCCTGAAACAGACGACCACTTCCTCCAGGAGAAGCAGCATCATCGCAGCAGAAACATGTTTTGACTGTCACACTTCAGATAAGGAAGGCGATCTTTCAAGTAAAACCAGCTGCAGAAGTGTTCAGACGGCAAAGCAAACCAGCAGTCTGCTGACCCTCAGTGGTATTTATTCTCCCCTGCCGGGTCCCTCAGATACACAAGACATATGCCTGTTTACTGCATCAGCTGAGAGAAAGGAAGAGCGACGCTCCAGCCATTAGTTCTGACACAACAGAACTTTTTTTTTGAAGAAAAATAATTAAATTTTACTTTGATGTGGTTCCCTTTATGTCCGATAACTGACAGTCAGCTACGACTGACCTCACACATTATGCAAAGTTTGTGGGCCTCCTCCCAGCTTCGTTGTGTCTCGAGTAGAGGTCAGATCGATCCAAATATCGATAATATCGATACGAGCACTGGTATTGATATCGAAGAATACTTGTGTAAAAAGATTGATACTCAAGCTTTTTTTCTGGTGTTATAAGATAAAATAACATTAGATAATCCTTTATTTATTCCACAACGGGGAAATTTATAGCGTTATAGCAACAGGAAAGTCCACACAGTGCAGACCAGGGTTAGGGTAGTTTTGGATTTTCCATTAGTTTTAGTTTTAAGTTTAGTTTTTCAAATTCAGTTAGTTTTAATTCATTTTTAGAGCAGTTTTGCTAGTTTTTATTTATTTTTGTTTTGAAATACTTAGTACAGTACACTGAAACAATACTGTTTCAGTTAGTTATCGTTTTTTTTTTTTAAAAACTCGTTTTTATTTTATCGCAGTTAACGAAAATGTTTTTTCAATTCTAGTTTTTGTTTTTTCGTTCTTTTTCGTTAATGATAATAACCCATAGTGCAAACAAAATTACACAAGTATTGAAAGATATAATATCATAAGAGGCGGACTAGAAAAAGCATCATGAACAGAACAATTCAACTCCAAGGAAAATTACACAAAAATGTTAATTGTGATAAAGAATTTTTCCGTCACCTATAAAGTTTCTATTCTATCCTGGTTTTTAACTAAATAATCCAAAGATAAAAATCACAAAAACACCAAAAGGTCTGCAGTTTCATGTCAGATCAAGATCAATATGAAAAAGTATTAGTATTGGTATCGGTATTGGCGATACTGGTCCTGTATTTACTTGGTATTGGATCGATACGTAAAAATTCCCAGTATCGCCCAGCTCTAGTCTCGAGCACTTTGCAACACCGTTGTCCGGTAATTCCCGGACTTTGTCCGGTAAAATGTGCCGAAGTCCGGTATTTTTTAATCTCTCCGGTCAAAATGTCCGGTGAAAATACTCCTCCCAAGCAAAATTTCAGTTGTAATAAAATGGGTAATTTCCACATCATTTTATGAAAAAACATATACTTTTTTTTTACGAATGAGTAGTGTGTGTGTATGTGTGAATGAACGAACGTAGCCTATATGTGGAACGAAACTTTTTTTCTGCGCGGAACGAAACTTGTCGCATTTGTTTCATTAAATCTAACAAACCGCGCACCACAACAGTAAGGTCTTTGACATGGCAAAAGCTATTTTCTAAAACGAAAAAGCTCTAATAGCGAGGGTGATGATGAGTCTAACTTTAAAAGGCTATCTGAAGAGATGGAGACTACCACAGATGATGCTGTGGCTCCCGCCGAAAATATTTATTTATTTTTTGAAGTTATGCTCGTGAGTCAATTGACGGGACTTATTTTATTTGAAATAGCCTGTTTTTTAATAAAAAATACTATTAAATTACTTGCATTGATATCGTACTACTGCATATGATTTATTTTTAACCTCAATAAATTAATATAGTCTATGTGACCGGAATTTCAAACATTTGTCCGGTAAATTGAAAAACTGCCGGTCACATTGTCCGGTACCAATTTTTTCTAGCGGAAACACTGCTTTGCAAGCATTTGCTGGCTGAAAGGACTCTATCATTACATTTAAGAAAACCTCATTTGACACCAACGCATGAGCCTTCAGAGGCGATAGAGCAACGGAGCAATGACAGCTGAGAAGTGTGTGATAAGCAAGTTAAATATAGTGGTGTATGTGGTAAACGGACTAGCGGCAACGGTGGTGTGACAGGAGTAGTAAGAGAGAGATGGAGCAGTAATAGTTTACCGGCCCAAATCGGACGCAGAGATCAGGGGAGCTTATCCGGTGTCAAGCCTAATCACTGAAACAGGAATAGACTGTTAGGCTTTGCCTCCTCGTGTGTCTGCATGGGATGGTAGTATTCATCGGATTAATGGCTCATCCTAGACTGCTCACAAAAAAAATGACAAACCCAAAAAAGCTCCAGACTGCAAAGTGGAGACACGATTCTGAGTTTTTGTGGTCTGTCTTGTTTCCCTGTAGCCACGTAGATATGACGTCACGCACATATGATCTCAGAACGAATTTATAATAATGTAGCGTTTCTGTTGATTTAATGCAGAGTCACTGATGTCGGCCATGTTTGATTCAAGTGACTTCACGAGCCACTAAAACTAAGGTAGCTTTTTAATTTGCTCATGATATATATTTAACTAATATCTCTAAGTGGGAGTGGGTTAATCAGACTAGTACAGCAGGCTTAGATTAATTGCTAATTCTAATTGTAGTTGCAAGTTAATTTGTCATACCAGTTTTGTTGCATTTTTACGAACAGACATTAGAAATGTTTAACGGGGACAGAGCTGGCTCTTCCAGAGGTTTTTACAGCAAACAAGTTCAGCACAGTCCAGGAAATAAAGGACCCTGTTGAAAATACCTAAAGCATGTAAAAGGTTCTCCTGGTGATAGGTATTTGCAATGACATGATGACCTTTTAATGACCTTAATACATTAATCAATAATCACACAGAACTGTAAACTGCATATTTAAGCTCAGTTTTAGTCCCACTAAAGAAAACTAAAGTCTATGCTTTAATAGTAACATTATATGCCACTGCATCACTGTTGACTTCCTCATGCAGTTCTGTGTTTTTGTAGGTTCTTGCTAGCTAACAGCAGGCTAAGTTAGCCAGAGCAGGCTAACTTTAGTTCCCTGTAGGACTGTAGGAGCTCCACTAGTCCTCCTTTCAGCCCCGGCATTACTGGTTTTGGTAGTGTGACTGAACAGATTTGATCAGCATGAATTTAAAGTTATATCAATTAGCATCATAGGTTAGAATAAGCTTTGCCAGCTAAGCTAAAATAGCTAATATAAGATGGGCGCATTCCAGTCCTGCTCAGTCCACCCATTTACAGCATGATGCCACACAGTGAAAGGGAGAAAGAGTGCTAGTCAGAAAACCCATGGGTGACATCACAGGGTTTGTCCGGTTTTTCTGGTGTTTTCGCACCAGATGAAATGAACTGCACCAGACTGGGAAGCAAAAGTTTGTATTAAGTGTAGTGAAGCTTGCAGGTATGGAAGCGCTCCAAAATAACCAAAAAGAAGTGGTCCCGACCAGTTGCCTTGCTCAGCACCCAAGTTTGGTCACCATGTTTATAATGTAATAAACCGATCAGACTAGGTGGGAAAACAAATTCAAGAACACTTTAAACTGACTAAAGCCTGTAAGGGGATGAAAGCAGCCGAAAAACAGTGGGTCACACAATCAATCTTCCCCCAAATGAAGGAGTCGCTGACTGAAGTTCCCCAAACAGGTCAGTAACAAGCAAACTGCACAATAACTAGATAATTTTAGTTATATTAGGACCCATATGGCTATGCACTCTTCGGTCAAAGAGAAATACAGTTACAGTAAATATGCTTCACAGTTACGATTTCTTGCCCTCTTTTCCAGATTGGCGGAAGTAGGAGAACTTTGTGGACGCTTTAGTTTATTTCTTTACACAACAAAAGGCTTGACATGTAAGTTTAAAAAAAAAAGAAGAAAAAATAAACTTCCCACATAACACATTCTTCCCTCTAAAATGAGGAGTTACGTGTTCTCCAGAGTTGTGGGAACGTTCCACCTTAGTCTCAGTGGTGTATAATTTTGGGATTACAACGTTCTGATTAGCTTTAGGTCGATGTAAAGGTTTGGAATGCTGTCGTTTTAGGTCGTCATAATCACGGTGTTTACAGCACTGTAGCTGCCAGTTCAGACATGACACATCCCTGAAGCACTTTACGTGTTACACGTTTGCGCACATACAGCTAATTACCATGGAAATACATACTTCTACTCATGTTCTCAGATGTTATTTTATAGCTGCGGTTGCTTGTAGGAGAGGAGATAGTGACACAATGAATGTGTTGCTTTCTGGGAATAGGTGTTTTCTGGTTTATGAAGGATCAGAATTTCTGTTTTTTATTGCAGCACGTCTGTCTCTTACATCGTACCACAAACTGCAACATGCTGACACGGCACTGTGTGAAGATTAGCTGCTGTAAACGTGCTTCCTGAAACCGCTGCAGAGGTTTTTAGCATCCAAATTCAACTCATTTGGAAGAAAAGGTCTCAAAATTAAATTTGCCCTTAAAAAACCCACAATAGCTTCCACTTACAAAGCTCTTGTCACAATCACAGAACAATATTAAATTTACAGTTTCCCTGGTTTTGTGTTTTGGAGTTTACATCCCCTGACTTGTCAGAAAGTGATTACATTTCAGAGATGTCCTATTTGTTTGTATATGAAGTTAAACTCTGGGAAGTCCAGGAGCAACAATATAAATGCTGATCTTAATTAAAATAAGTGGATCGGAGTCCTTTCGGATCAGTCACTATTCAGTCTCTATTCGGGCTCAGATCTCGAATCCTTTGGATCCCTTTGGCCCGTCTAAACAAACATGAATTAAAAATGCATTAAATCCTTTTGATGTTTATAGCTAACATATATCTGTAGTTAAAAAAAACCCAACACTATACCATTTTTTTAAAAAACATTTGACAGTCTGATGTGTGGAATAAAGTTTTCCATTAATGTAACTTGTGTCCATCTAACAGCGCAGGAGTTATGAGAAATGATACTGAGCCTTGTGTCCAGGGACCCTGGTGGTCCGTGGATTCAGGTGAGACTTCCTTATCAACAGGATGAATTCCAACTCCGACAGTACACCAAGCAATGTCTACAATAACGCAGCCGTGGTCGTCATACTCCACTGATTTGAATGTGAATATTTCTTTTTGCAATTGCGGGTACCAGAGTACCACAAAAATGGTGCCAGCACCAGTCAAAACCGGTTGTTACTGCTGCATTTGGGGCTTTTGGAAGATACGAAAACTAGGGGTGCATGATAACCATCGGGCCGATAACAGGTAATTATGACGTCATTCCGATAAGTCCGATATCACGACGAATAGCCCCGATAACATATATATTTTTGTCAAATAGCAGTGCCTCGCTCCCTCTGAGCCTTAAATGGCCGGCAGTGAATGTTATGTTCAAGTAAGGTCGGCATAATCAGAAAAATGATTTCTCAATCAGGAAAATCAAGAATACCCCCTCATGCCAGAAAACAACTCGTTAAGTCGGTCATAATTTTAGTAGTTGCTGACTTGAATCGATATTCGCAGTGTTTCCTCTCATGTTACACAAAAAAAAAATAGAAAAGGCTGAAAGAACGACTAGCAAAAGAGGGAACGTAGGAATTTACGTTACACCTTGAATGCAGCCTGCGGCACAGCGCTGATCACAACAAACATGGCGGCGTGGAACTTCGTTAAAGTTTCAGAAGAAGATAGTTTGGTGGTTATTTGTGACGAATCCTCCGAGTGAATTCTACGAGGAGGGAAGCACAAGCTTTAATACGTAAAACCTGATCAGCCACCTACAACATAACAATCGCTTCCATGGAGTTTTGAAATCGCGCTAATGTGAGCTAATGCTAATGTGCGCAAGCCAGCAGCAGTCTTCCCTCCCCTCTCCCTCATCTCTCTCATCTAAAGCTTCCGTGAGATTAAAAAAAAATCACTGAACCTCATTTACTTTAATTAAAGGTATTAATTTAAATGGAACCACAAGTCAAAATCCTTTAAATGTTAATCCTTTTCAGTTTTTAATTCTGATGCATGTATTTCCATCAGTTCAAGGAGCCTTTATTTTTTATATCAGTCAGTAATGAACCTTATTTAAGTTGATGTGAGATATCAAATAGGTTTGTTTGATAGCTTTATGAAAATGTTTGAGAGGCTTGACAGTAGTTTTTCAATGGAAAAATAAATATCTGTTCATTTAAAGAGTCCAAACTATTTTTGAATTTGTTCATAGTATTGATGTAATGATCTTAGGTATATGTGTGTGATATCGGTTATCGATATCGGCCTTTAGGAGCTGAAAGTTATCGGTTATCGGTATCGGTATCATGCATCCCTAATGAAAACGTTCGGGTTTGAACGTAGCAATTCAAAACTCCCAGGGATTTGGAAGGCGCTGATTTAGTGTGAGGATAAGGACAAAATGGGGAAGAAAGTCGACGTGGTGAACCTCACAAGAACTTCCACTTTTTCTACTAGAATAACTGGGTGACATCATAGCAGAGAGACGGGAACAGGTCTACAACGCCCTGGAGAAGTGATCTGAGCCCCCTTTCACTTCATATAAACTCACGTTATAAGCTTATTTGGATCAAGAACACTCTTTACACTGTATTTTCTTATTCATTCGCAGCATTGTTATTCTTTTTTTTTTTTTTTTATTCATACTCTGAAAAGTACCTTGGGATAAAATGTATTGTAAGAAACTCTATACAAATAAACTTGAATTGATTTGAATTTGTTTAGGCACACAGAATGATAAGTAATGTTAAAATCATAGACTGTTAAAAAAAAATGGATCTAGCTTTACAGTCTCAGATATGAAGGCCTCATGAAGACGCTTGAAGCTTTACTACTAAGAAAAAACCCTGCATGTGAAAGCACACTGACAAAAAAAAGTTCTTCTGATTCTGATTCCTGCTGAATAACAACCAGTAACTAGAAAAGCACTCGGAGCGCCAGACCTCCGCCAAGCGCAACAATTCCCCCATACAGCAATTTACAGATTGAGATAAAATCCACCTTCTGGATCAGATCTGGATCAGCCTTTGAAATTTGATAGAGGTTCCCATTGTCAATCCCTGAGTCAAATTTCATGAGTTTTGGGCAATAATTAACAGAGATATTGAGAAACAAACTTTTTGGCCCCATTGACCGCAATGTTATCGAAAATTTGAAAGTGATCCAGAATCCAGGAATTCTTCCGGATCACAGCCAAAATTGAATCAGTTCCTCCTTTTCACATTTCTGACAAATCCTGAAAATTTCATCAAAATCCATCCATAACTTTTTGAGTTATCTTGAACACAGACAAACAGATAAACAGATAAACGCCGGCAAAAACATAACCTCCTTGGCGGAGGTAATTACATTTTAAGAATATGTGACTTCTCGTGGTCGTGAGAGCAACATCAGGTCAAAGTCGTGTCTATGAACATGATGGAGATGCAGAGCAGCTTAACTAATTACTGTAATTATCTAACCAAACCTCCAAATGGCCGCCGTGTTGCAGTACAACCCTCTCATCTTATTGGCTGAACATAACTCGTATAAATAAGTACTCAGTAAGGTCATGTGGGTTCGAGGACTTCTTGTCAGCCAACCAAGGTTGGATAATTACTCAACTCAGAATTTAAGGCTTCACATCAAACGTCTTCATCCATCAGTTATTTGCCTTTTATGGATAAAAAACATCGTGACTTTCAACAAACCACAGAAAAGGATCCATGTGCTTTGAGCGTCTGACTACAATTAAGAATATAACCCACAAAAGAGTTTTATTTTTTGTTTTGTTTCATTTTTCTTTTCAAATCTGGTCATAAATCCAAGTAGCTTGGTCTTCTTAAATGATGTATGATGTCTAATTTAGAGCCACTTATTTCCGAACGTTGACGGGTTTAGAGTCTGCTACATGTGATTTGCATTCGTTACACGGAGCCATGACGGAAATAAAAGGGCCGCTGGCAGGTTTACTGCCGTTCATCATAAACCAGTCATAAAATTTTATTCTCCAGAGATTTGCAAATTGAGTCTGCATAGACCGAACTAGTGATTTCGCGGACTGGAGGGAAGAGAGGAAATATCACAGTGGAGTCGTCCAGAAAAATACTCAGATTTCAGAAACATTGTCAGTAATTTATTTTGGGAGTTTTGGACGAGGTTTAGAGACATCCCGTCAATCAGAGAACCATCGAGTTAAATCTAATTCAGTTTGTGTTGCCTGATTTTGATAATTTCCACTATGAGGTTCTGGTACACTAGCCAATCACATTTATTGCCAATAATAAATAAATAATTAGATAAAATACAGAGATGAATTTTACATGTACAGCAAAGGAAGAAAAACACAAATTATCTTTCATAATTATCATAATTATGGAAATGCCTCATCTCTACTTTTATGTTTCTGATTTGCAAAGCTCATTAGATGTAAGCTTACATTGAATAAATGAGTATTTAGTTTGGTCCTCCGGTCTACTGGAATTCAATAACAGCAATGATAATGGCGGTTGGAAGGAAGAGGCCCAGAATTTTGATTGAATACTTTCAAAGTTCATCTATTTCCTGAAAATATCTTTTAAGCTTCAATACTTCTTACTTTTTTTTTTTTTTGTCTGAAAATGGCCCAGTGAGGTCAGACCTCACTAACACACCATTTGGAAAATATCACAGCTTGTAAACACATTTTTATAACCAGAAACAGAAACCAGCAGAGAAAAGAAAAGGCCCAGAGTGATTTTTACTTCACATAATTACACCGTTGGTCCATTGCGATGTCTGGGAAATGACGGCTTCGAATCGGACCTGGAAACGTTTGCCAACGTACTGAAGCGTCCGTCTATGCAGCATGATTGACAGCTGAAGGACTCTCAGTACATACGAGGAGATCTGGCATGGAGTTTAGAGACGTTGGCCCCGATCGTACACTTCCCCTTACCCGTTAACACTAGCCGCTACCCCGCAAGTAGGAACCTTTACGGTTACTTAATACTTTGAATTAATAATTCCGAATTAAATAATTCCGAATTAAACTATTTTCCTTCGAGTTTACATGGAAATAGTAATTCCGAATTGAGGTTTACATGGAAAACACATTTGTTCGGCTTTATCCAATTCCGCTTTAGGTCTGGGGGTTGGGAAGGGTTCTGATTGGATGGGGGGGGCGGACGTCTTTACATCTACCGGAAGAAAACAAACTTAGCAACAACATTCCACTTATTTTTGACCTGGGTGGCGTCTCTATCTGTGAAACCTCCTCCTTCATTTAACCTGGCCGCTTTGAAAAGCTCACAATTTTTATGTTTCCTGCCATCTGTTCTTTTAATTATTTCCAGTTCCTCCAAGCTATTTATTAAATAAATCGTCTCTGCTCTTGAACACCGTTTACTGCGTGCTGCCATCTTGAAACTTTGTTTTGAAAACAAGCCCAGCGCGGAATATAAGCGTCATCGCGACAGACGGGCAAGAGAACTAGCATGCGCAGAAAGACGGGAATTAATTTAAACAGGAATGAGTGTTTACATGACCGTGGAATTATTTAATTCGGAATTAAAATGGGAATAAACCAGCCACTTACTTCGGAATTAAGTTTAATTCGGAATTGACTTTTTCATATGGAATTAAGTGTTTACATGGTAACTTTTATTCGGATTTAACTTTAATTCTGAATTAAAGAGGAATTAAACTTCCCATGTAAACGCACTGATTGTAGGTGTGGCAATAGGGCGTGTCTTTTCCCCTTTATGGAAACTCGATATCTTGTGATCATGGGTTGCGGGTAGCGGGTGGTCAGATCACCCGCTACCCGCATGTCGGCCCGTACAAGAGCGCGTCCAAATGGCATCAATGTGCGTCCACCTGGTCACATGTGGACGTGCACAAACGGCTCCACCTCTGGAATTAACTGTTGTATAAAAGCGTGATTTGGCCTCAGCTTGAACCCCTGAGAAAATGGCAGAGATCGTCCCTAACCACCCTAACCACTCCTATACATAATGTAGCGGGTAGCAGATCTGGGATAGCGGGTTTAGCAAGGGTGGAAGATTGTGTTCTTTGCGGGGGAACGCCCCTCCCGCTAGCCCGCCATCCCTTAATAGCGGCTTTAGCAGATCTGGCGGAAGATCGGGCCTGTATTATCTCCATATCTCAGCCAAATATTGAGATAGGAAATATGAAAAGCATGAACTTGTCACTTTGACATTCCACTCGCTGCTCCCAGCGGATGTCCTTATCTCAGATCTCCATGGAAAATAAACATCTAGAAATCCTCTCGGGATTCCGAAGTTGTCTTCTGTATCGGCTCGAATCTGTTGTAGCCTGTTATAAGTGGGTGTTCACCCATGACTTACTCACAGCCTGAAACTGATAAAACTGGAGGCAATGTGTGCAAATTTAGATATCAAAAGGAGAATGCTAAAAGTGCAGGAGCTTATTTCACAAACTATCATGTATTTAAGGAGAATGTATCCTCAGTCTCTTATGAGCAACCTCTGACAGTTTGTCTGTGGCTACCTGGGTCTGAAGATGAATCAGTATCTGGTGCAGGGTCTGGATGGTACTGTGACACCACAGACCCAGGTCGGAGTAGCATCACCTGTAGAGGACGGAGGTGAAGTCATGATTCTCCCTCCCGCTAAAACAAGCTGCTGTGAACAAAGATGAGATTAAAAACTGAGCTTTTGGGCTGAAATCATCAGGGCATTTGCATCAAACTAAGCTAGTCCCTGCATGTAAACTTTCAAACTTTGGGCTGAAACTGGCCTTCGTGCTCCACAGTGATACAGGGAGGAAAATAAAAACTAAAGCATATAGGAAACACAACGTGTACCGAGTTCACTGTCGCCAGCTAAAGCAGAGATTTATCTGCTGCTCTGGTATGTTAACAAGCTGAAAAAGTGGGACTATTGCCATCTATCTGCAGAGCCAGACAGACTTTAGAGGACAAGAACTGAACGACCTAAAGACGTAGCTTAACTTTAACTGTGCGTGTCACAGTCATTTCATCAAATACTCAGGAAATTAGGTAAACCTTTGCAAAAATAGCTTATGTCTGTTTTTAAATCATCATCATAATTCATCCTAAAAGGTCAACAATTTTTTTTTTTAAACCTCCCTGACATGATCCAGCAGTTTTACCCGACTGAAGACACCGCTTTGAAGATGCAGAGGCCAGGTGGCGGGTTGGGATTTTGGCTTCAGGGAGCGGATTAAAGTTAAGATCAGTATTATGTTAGGGTTAGGGTTAAACCAAACGCAGCTAACAAGTGTTGGGGATCGCGCCGGTGTGCGCTGAAAGTGAGAAGGTTTTTGAAACAGCAGGCAGCAGGTTTCACCCCCGAGCCATCTGAACATCTGAACATCTGCCAGTTCAAATATCAAAGTTGGTCACATGAGTCCATGCAGAGGTCATTTACTAATAAAGGTAGTTGGAGCTTTATTCACTTGTCTGTCACTTATGCATTAAAGAAATGACTGCTTCTACCTTCTTCTGTGTTCACTGTATCAATGCAAATGTTTAACTAAGAGGAGCTTTAAGTACAGCCTGTTGGAAAACAGGAAGAACAACAACAACAGACTTTATAGCTTTTCCACGGGGATTCCAGTTAGAAAAAAATAAAGACGGGACATTATGTGGCAATAACAACATTTTCCACGTTGTGTTTCAGCAAACTGTCAAATCAAAAAGTGACGTACATGTCAGACAAACAGGTAAAGTACGGTAAAAAACTGCTTAGTTAGATCTCTGCTAAAACAGCAAAAATTCGTATAAATCTGACTTGACTTGTCCTGCAGTTTTGTAGTTTCAGCCGGGAAATTGACTTAAAAGCAAAAGGTTCCAGAAGTTAAGCTGATATAATCACTGAATGTAATACAGCGACAAATTGAATCAGTGTGACTCTTATTATCAATCTGAATGTGTGCAGCATCGCTTCGGTGTCGGCGGGTCAGTAGACTTTTATTTATGTTGTCTGACATCAAACAAACAGTTTTTTTTTTTCTGTCATGCTTGATCCAAAGTGCTCTGAGAAAACCTGTCAGCCAGCTGGGTGACGGGAAGAGAAAAGAGGAAAAACCTGCTTTTTTTTTTTGTCTTTCTGGGTCACAAATAAATAAATAAATACAGTGCAATCATAATGTAATTTGTGTTGCTAGTAATTCTTTTTTGAGGTGATTATTTTACATTTAGAAAGAGGATGGTGAGTAAAGTGATGATATTCTTTCCTTTCCTTTAATGTGTGTCGCAGCTTCTCTGTTGACATAAACACCTTTTAGGCTTTAGACAGTCTGCTCTTCATCTCTACTGATTATATGAATCCTCATCTCAAAGATTTCTGTAAGGTAGTTTGGTTTGGCCTTTAAAAGAAAAGCGAGGACAGCAGAAGGACCGGTTTGAGCTAACTAGCTGCTAGCATGTTTAAAAGATGCTGTTTTTGTTTTGCCTTTCTTTTATGTCAATGCAAATATCTCACATATGGACTTCCAAAGAAACAGTTGTGCTCCCCCCATTTTTATCAGCGAATGATTTTCTGGAAAAAAAAAAAGACCAGAAGAGAGCAGATACAGTGGAAAAGCGCTAAGTCTTTGGGGGGAGGGGCTTAAAGAGACAGGAGCGTTAGCGGCACATGTCAGATGAAAAAATGCAGAACGAAGGTTCGTAATTCTATTCAAGGGTTTCCCTAAAAAGTAAAATAATATGGACTAAAATAGTACTTTCTTACATAGTTTTGATAAAACTAGCTAGCTAGCCTCAAGGAACTACAGAAGTTGCCTCCACTGTTATTTGTTATTCCTCTTGAAATAACAGTATTTTTTTTTATTAAAAAAAAAAAATCTTATGTGCTCTGGCTCTTTGTAGTCGACAACTACGTATGTTTAAAGCTTTGTTTTTGTGAAAGGGTTGGATGACACTGAATGACTACAACGAGCCAGGCCTGAGAACGTGAGAGCGAGCAAGAACTAATGTGTGAGACCAAACCAAGGTAAATTGTGATACATGGAGTTCAACTTGTATGCCAGTGAAAAATAAATCAGTAGTTTATAATTCATTAAATTTTCACGAATCGGTGTAAAGTGTATCACAAAGCTGAGGTCTCTGGGATGCCATCTTAACAGTTCAGCAGCTAAAATGAACTGAAGGCATTCGTCCATGTGACGTTTGCTGCCACCCGTGACTATCTAAAAGAAAACAGCAGAAAACTGACAGCAAAATTAAAATCTAGGTGTCCATATAATGAACAAATATCTGGTTACTTCAATCAAATGCGGAGTTTATACGAGGAGGAGGAGTCCTTAAATGCTTGTGTGGCACCTCTGAGTTGTTCACCTACAGTCTTCATGGGTTAATGCAATTTCAACATATAAGTCGGAGCCACTGGTTCTTTATTTTGAAATTTCGCCAGATTCTCTCTCTTCCATTTTTGTGCCTGACTGTCCATGAACTGGATGTGCTGTTTGTACACAGATGTACCAGCAGCCCGCTCTGCCCGACGGGCACTTCTGGGGCAACTACTCATTGATTGATTGGCGGCGCTTCCGTTCCACTTCTGCTCCGCGTCCTGTGGGAATTGATCTCGAGACCAGTTCAATACCGGCTACCATCAAATTCAGATGGAAATGTGAGCCCGCATTGGTGAGAGAGACCTCTATGGATTACCTAAAGTAGCCGTGAATTATCTGCAGAAATCGGCCTGTTTGTTAATGTACGAGTTGAGACGAAACAAGGAACCGTCATTCACACTGCAAAAACTCAAAACCTTACCAAGTGTATTTTTCTAATTTCTAGTCAAAATATCTCATCACACTTAATATAAGACAAAATCACCTAAAGAGTAACATTTCAGTGAGATATAATGGAGCTTGTTTTTAGACAGTGCATCTTGAATTAAGCGAATTTTCACTTGTTCCATTGGCAGATTTTTTTTTGCTTATTACAAGCAAAAATATCTTGTATTAAGTTTTTTTACTTATTTTTTGAGTGGCCTTTTTTCCAGTGCACTTCCAGTAGGAGAGGACAGACGAAGAACCTCTGGATGTAAATGCTGTAGTGGGATATGAGGTGTCCATAATAATAATCTGTGCTCCCAGTCTGAATGCACGGACCGGTCAGAGCCGAGCACGTCACCGCTGACTGGAGTGATTATGAATTTTAGATCAAATAAGAGAGTTCATGTTCTCGCATGGATTTATAAATGTCTTCAATTTGTTCTTAGGCTTTGCCTCCAAGACGTTTGGCAGAGTCACACGGGACACCGGGTCAGGTCCTAATCTAGATTATAAACCCATCTAATCTAGAAATGCATGCAAGTGAACAATAAATAGGCTTATGCGGGAATTCGGCCGACCCTATCACAGATCAGCGCCGTCAGGATCGGGACATCATCCGGAGGTAATCGAGACTCCCGTCTAACGTGGAAACAGAAGGAGCAGAAAGAGGAAAAGCAGGCTGGGAGGGAAAGTCAGATGTAAAGAGAGGAGGAGAAAAGAGGAGCATAAAGATCCAGACGGCGGATGTGAGGGGGAGATAAAGAAAATCGCTGAGACAGGGAGGCAGATTACCGGCTCGAAAAAGACAAAAAAAGAGGACAGCTGGACTGTCATGTGACTGCCTCACCTTCCACCTTCATGACCTCTATCTGCTCTGCCTCTCTGGGAAAGACAGAGAGAAGACAAGCAGGGAAGCTTTGGGTTACTGTGGCGGCACATTCAGGCCCGTTTACATCAAGGTACGCATTCGGAAATGAAAGTCACTGAATCTGAAAACCGCCCGTACTGGGCTGCTTCCGTTCCAGTAAAGAGAGCGTGAAGTCATCTTCGTGCCTTCCAGCATGCTTTGCTCCAGGCCGCCGCCATAAACACCGCGGCGGACCGTTGCGTAAACCATCTCAGAGCTGTGACGCTGCGGTCTTAGAGGACGGCGGGAACTGCTCCGGTCCCATCTGCAGTTCACACGCAACCAGTATTTATTAGAGGTGGGCGGATCGATCCAAATATCGATAATATCGATACCAACTCTGGTATTGATATCGAATGATACTCGTGTAAAAAGATCGATACTCATCGCTTTTTTTTCTCTCCCACAACACTAAGAATTCATTGAAAGTCTGTTTCTGACACACTGTTCCTGTGTCCCCCTGTGCAGGTAGACTTAGTCTGGCCCCTCCCCCCAGGCCCGCCCACTTAGAAAAGACATTAAGGAAACATAAAGGAAAGACAAAAAGGGAAAAAAGGGAAAAAAGAAAAGAAAAAAAGGAAAAAAGAAAAGAAAGAAAAAGGAAAAAAGAAAAAGAAAGAAAAAAGAAAAGGAAAAAAAGGAAAAAAGGAAAAGAAAGAAAAAGGAAAAAAAGACAAAAGGAAAAGAAAGAAAAAAGAAAAGAAAAAAAGGAAAAAGGACAAAAAAGAAAAGGAAAAAGAAAAGAAAAAAGGGAAAAAAATAATAAAGAAAAAAGAAAAGAAAGAAAGGGAAAAAAGGAAAAAGAAGAAAAAGAAAAGAAAAAAATGAAAAAGGAAAAAAGAGAAAAAAAGAAAAAACATTAAGAACAGAACAATTTAACTCCAATCAATATTTACACAAAAATGTTAATTGTGATAATAAAGTATTTTGCTGTCACCTATAAAGTTTGACGAAATGTTATCCAAGGTTTTAACAAAATAATCCAAAGATGAAAATCACAAAAATGCCAAAAGGTCAGCAGTTTCATGACAGATTAAGCTTAATATGAAAAAGTATCGGTATTGGTATCGGTATCGGCGATACTGGCCCTGTATTTACTTAGTATCGGATCGATACCAAAATTCCCAGTATCGCCCAGCTCTAGTATTTATCCGCCGTAGACCTTTTATGAGATTATAAAGATCGTCAGTGCCCAGAAATGTCATCAGACCAAATCAGAACACTTAACCGACCTGTAACAAAAGGCCCAGTTTACAATTCAGGTATTTGACCCAAATAGCTCCTCTAAGACTATTTTTTACCCAAATTGTCTTTTAGGATTTATTGACTTTAATTTCAACACCCTTTAGCACACAAGAAGCATTGTGGAGTGTTTTTAGAGGTGTGAGCTGCTGCTCAAGATATTTTAATATTAAAATGATCTAGTTTGCCTGCTGGCAACACTGTAACACTGTTTACTTGTTGATTTTACTTTTAGCTTTGTCTTTGGGGGGGGGGGGGGGGGGGGGGGTTGCCACTCTGCTCTGAACAGTATCAGCTCCAGTTTTACATTATTTGAAGAGCCAAGAGGCTTTTTTCTTTTTTTTTAAATTAAAAGAAGGTATAAAATTTATGGTGTTAATAATGTAACTGCAGCCTAACCAAGTTAGCCTGGTTAGCTTTAATTTACAGCTTTAATGTTATCTTCAAACGTGTCACCAGCTGTGACAGGATTCCCTTTAACGACCCCAAACACAAATCAATTGTCTCGGACATTTTGGAACATTTTTGAGAAAATGCCAGGCAACGACTGCGGAAACAGAGAGGAAATGATTGCTTCAAAACTCTTTATTTAAAAGCTATTTAGTTTTTATTATTTATTCATTTTTTTGTGCAGCTCTCTGAGTTCCACCATGATGACCAATTTTAAAATATAGCCATATATGCCTTCTCAATTAGCTTTAAACACACAGGAGAGATGTTTATTCCTTATTGTAGTTATTTTTTTGTTACCTAAATTTCATTTGAAACGTTGTATTTATAATGCATTGTCATGCATTGATAAGTCATGACGTTCCCCCGCGTACCACCAGAGAGCGCTCACGTACCATCCAGTGGTACGCCTACCACAGTTTGCGCACCACTGAGCTATTAGATATATTTACTAGGGGTGTCAAAAGAAATCGATGTGGCAATATATCGCGATTTTCCACCCGATATAATATTGATTTTTCAGGTCCTAATATCGAATTTTTTTTTTAGGAAAATTATTTAATTTTAACATTTAAATTGTTTAAAATTTAAATGTGCAAAAACACTAATAATAAACAATAAATAGGTTGTTTTGAACATATCCACAACATATACAGCAACTTGATTTTTCATCTCTACTTTTACTGGGCAGAATATCGCAATATATCGTGATATCACGATATCGTGATAATATTGTATCGTGACCCAAGTATTATCATACATATCGTATTGCGACGTCCTTGCCAGTACTCACCCCTAATATTTACAGTGTAAATGGTTGTTTACTTTGTCTCTACCTTTTCATTCGAGCTGCTAGGATTTTAGGAGATTTAAGTGGAGGTGAAACTTCCCTCCGGATGATCCTCGTTCTGAGCTCCGTGAAACTATAATTCAAAGCTCAATTTTGAAATTACTTTGACGAGGCCTTTAATGACCAGTTCTGACCAACTGTTAAGTGGCTGCGGTTACATGATGTTTTTTAATTCGGAATTAATAATTAGGAATTAAATAATTCTGAATTAAACTATTTTCCTTCGAGTTTACATGGAAATAGTAATTCTGAATTGAGGTTTACATGGAAAACACGTTTGTTTGGCTTTATCCAACTCCGCTTTAGGTCTGGGGGTTGGGAAGGGTTCTGATTGGATGGGGGGGGGGCGGGGGACGTCTTTACATCTACCGGAAGAAAACAAACTTAGCTAACTCGGTTAGCAACAACATTCCACTTATTTTTGACCTGGGTGGCGTCTCTATCTGTGAAACCTCCTTCATTTAACCTGGCCGCTTTGAAAAGCTCACAATTTTTATGTTTCCTGCCATCTGTTCTTTTAATTATTTCCAGTTCCTCCAAGCTATTTATTAAATAAATCGTCTCTGCTCTTGAACACCGTTTACTGCGTGCTGCCATTTTAAAACTTTGTTTTGAAAACAAGCCCAGCGCAGAATATAAGCGTCATCGCGACAGACGGGCAAGAGAACTAGCATGCGCAGAAAGACGGGAATTAATTTAAACAGGAACGAGTGTTTACATGACCGCGGAATTACTTAATTCGGAATTAAAATGGGAATAAACCAGCCACTTACTTCGGAATTAAGTTTAATTCGGAATTGACATTTTCATATGGAATTAAGGTGTTTACATGGTAACTTTTATTCGGCTTTAACTTTAATTCTGAATTAAAGAGGAATTAAACTTCCCATGTAAACGCACCCAGTAACTACATAAGACAGGAAAGTGTCGGGGACACATTGATACATGCCTTAAAATAATTCCCCAATAATCAGCTGGGCGATCCTATATTTGTGAATCAATAGGTATTGATTAGTCTGTGATGCGATCACGCTGCTCATGCTGCTGACAGCTGCCTCCGGACTGATCAGTTCTATGATCAGTTCATTCGCACCTAATTGTTCATTCTTCAGTTCTGTGTTAGTAACGGCATAAATCTGTTATCCATTATTGTAATTGTTACCAGTAAAGTGACTTTTACTTCCCTCTGAGTTTAGGATCCTGCTGCCTCGCTGTCAACTTCCACGAGTCAGTCAAACTTTGATTAAAACCCAACTCTATTTGGGAAAAAGCCTGATATAAACATTTCAAAATGTCGCACTTTTTTTTTTTTCCTTTTTGGATTGGACTTTTGCTTTGGGCCGCAGAACCTTAGCTAACAACACAAAGACGCCTGAATTAAGGACTGTTAGAATTTGCACACTTTGTTATGTTTAAATATGATTATCATGTTTTTCCCCGGTGAAAATTGTTTTAAAGTGATGCTGTTTCCCACCACTGCAAAAGGCTTTTGCTCCTGTCGTTTGTCTATGATCTCATTAAATTCCTTATGCTATTTGCAGAACATTTGCTCGGGAAAACAGGTAAAAATATCAAGTGTAAAATGAATTACGCTCAGCAGCAACAACACGAGGATGAGGGTGAAAATAACATCACATGCTGAAGGAAGTTCACCGCAGTTTCCTACAACTCAGTCACTGGGGTGTCGTGAACCGAGCTTAACGAAACATGTGTGGCGGGATTATACCAGTGATCCACTTTTCCTCTGGCTGATCCAGCGCCACAGATCAGGAAAAGGCCAGTTAACAGATGAAACCTCCATCACATGACTGCACAGGTTCTTTTGATAAATCACAAACTAGGGGGAGTCCACTTGGCAAACACACAACCGCAAGCTTCAAAGTCATTCTTAACAACACTAAATGCTATGTTCAGTGTTTTTGCAGAAAGGATATTTGCACTGTTCTTGATCTTTGACTCTTGAGCTGTTAGCAGCTGACAAATCTGGTGAGATTTTGTGATATTTACACATTCATGTTGAGAACATTTCCTCAGACATGTGGGATTTAAATCTGCACAGATGTTAAAATATTAGTTTCAGTTTAAAAAGTGTCTTCCATCCCTCCTATCAACAAAAAATCACAGTAAAACAGTAAATAGACTCCCATCCTGGTTGTCAACCACGTATCGCTTTACGGCATTGATGGAGCTGGTTCACTGCGTCACAGAGGACGTCATGACAGACGTGACTAAAGCCGTTTTTACACGTGTTGGTGTTCACCAAATTACACTGCATATAAGGTCTGAAATAAGGTAAGCATGAAAACGACCAGAGAAAGTCAAAAAAAATAAGAACTGAAGAGGAAACGGGAGAGTGACGGAGCGAGAGACCAAAGGAAAGAAAGCCTTGGTCAGTGTCGTAAAAGTGTCGTAAACATCCGACCTACAGGGGGAACCCCCGGAGCTACGCATTCCAGCTCAGATGTTTCATTATCAAAGCTTCCTGAAGTCAGAATCATAACTCAGAAAGTCAGAACAGAACCCAACATAACTGCTGCCCACTTCAGCAAAGTAAACCCTCACTCAGCTGCTTTTAGACTTTGGAACAGTCCCGCCTTATTTTATTCATATTACGTCCCATATCACCGTAGCAGGCTGTGACGTTTGAAGTGTGGCGTTCAGGGTTAATATGAATTAATACTGCTGACGGTGGCTGGCAGCATCAGCGGCTCCTCCAGCATTTGGAAAAGTTTGTTTGACTTTACAACTGGAAAGAATTCAGCTTGGTTGTGACGTCATTCTGAGCTCCAACTAATGGGGTTAATTGTAGCAGCGGCACCTTTTTCTTTTTCGTAAGTGAGAGAAAAATAGCTGTGCATTAAAAGCTCCGATTGGTTGAAATGATGCCAGCTCGGAGGACAACAGTTCTCCACAGTGACGCCGTCAGGTTGCAGCACATCTACTGGATTTCAAGCACGCGCTCTTCTCATAACCTGCTCTCAACCTGCTCCGCGCGTGTCCTCTCTGCAGCAGTAAAACAGAGTAATCACTGAGAGCTGCGTGACGTGCACGTAGCTCGCAGCTGCAGCGTCTCTGACAGCGCCAGGCAGCCCGGTACCGACTCCAGAGCCCGCGTAAACATCAAACTGGAACAGCTCGCGCTTCCTTCCGCGCGCCAGTGTTCCTTTCCATGCCGTCGCTGTAACAGCTGTTTTTTTTTTTTTGGTTCCCACACACACACACACACACACGCACACACACATCCAAAATCACACACATCCACAGCAGCCGGAGCACATCCACCAGAGGCTAAGGACGCCAAATGCCGTGCGCCATTACGCAAAGCACAGACGCGTCCCTGTGACATAAACCACCCAGCATCGTTCCCGCGGCCTCCCCGCAGGTTTGCATTCCAACTATCAGTCGCCACACACACGCAATATGGACTGTTTTTCACGGTCACGGGGGAAACTGTTATTATTTTAGTGCAACTTCTGCTCCAAGCTCGTTTCTTTTTTTTTTTCTTTTTTGTATCTGAGGGTGAAATTTACTTTTTGCGCGACTGAAACCAAAATAGCAAGTTATAAAAATGACCTACTCGTGATCACAGTGATGATTCTGTGCAGGAAATGCAACGTGCACAACACGTGGGAAAGTTCAGTTGTTGATGTTTTTCTCTGTCTGACATGTTTTTGTACTTTCCTCGGTATTTACCCACGCGAGTGTTAAACTTTGTGCGTTTTTTTTTTTTTTAAATCCAGTTTAGTTGTGATTGATACTAGCACATGCATTGTTGCACCTGCTCCAAAACTTTAAAGTTTCAGAGCATTTTCGGGAGAGTTGGGAGTTGGGCTCCGCGCGCGCAAACACACCGGATTCACCGACAGCTCCGCACACATTCACGCGGAGCTGGAAATGCGCGACGGGGGAGAAGAACTGTCCCATTCAAGGCATAGTCCGCCTTTGTTTTGAGGGTCATCAGCGAGATATCAGCTTCCACACCCACAACCCGCGTGCCGAGGCACAATTAGCGCGTGGGGTAACCAAAAGGCACAATTTGAGCCACAGCACAGATCTGGTTAAATGTGTACATTCCTGCGCGCGTTCAGCCAAACGCGCCTTTTTACACGAGCAGAGTCTCTCGAGTGGCTTTTTTTAAAACAGCAGGAGTCTCTAATGTGTTTCAGAGAGCCATCTTTGGAAACATCCATGTTTGTCTACCTGCGCTCGTCTCTTCAGCGAGCGCACGGTGCTTCCTCTCAGATTCTACTGTTTTTACCTGCTGACGCTCAGGCTTCAAGGGGGAATAATCCCAAGAACAAATCATAGAACTCTTCATCGCAATGTTTAATCTGCAAACTAACTGTGTTGACAGTACAAGTTCACCCGAAACTGTTCGCCGCCGAATTGTTAAGTTGTTATTCCAGCAGCTCCAAAAAAAGATGTTTCAAATGCAACCAAACGCGGCTGCAATAAAACTTTTTTGAGTCTTTAATCATCTTTGAATTTCTGTTGAACACTTTTAAGCTTGATTCATGATGAATTTGAGTCTAGAAGGCTCGTCCAGTAGAAGCCAGAGAGTTTTTCCAGTGACAGAACGTACCTAAGATAATTAAAATAATTTAATAATAAAAAAAAAAAAGAGAAAGAAAGAAAACAAAAAGTTCTTACCGTAATAAAAGTAACCATAGCATCGGCGGTTTAGTATCCAACAGAGACGACATGAAGGTGATTAAATTTTCCTTTGAATTCTTTGGCGAAAACTTCCCACTTTCCGAGGACCGCCGCCTGTGTGCGCGCGACTTTGGCTCTGAGTGGAAAAGATCAGGGTGTAATTCTCTCTCTGTCTCTCTCTCTCTCTCTCTCCCTCGCTCTCCCTGGACAACATAATCTACTGCGCTCTCTCTGTTAACAGGCCAGATGGCTCTTGGCGCGCGTCGCTGCAGACCCGCATGCATGCGCGGCTGTGACAGCGGACCGGGCCTGCTGACACGAATTAGTAGGACACCGACTTATGGAGCCTGTGTGCGCGTGTCGAATGCAACTATTAGACAGGCCTGTATATAAAAATTACCGTTTCCTTCCTGAACAATAAAACATTTAAATAAAATATGCACCCTTTAAACTCAAAGTGTTTTTTGTATTTTGTCTGTTTCTTTGCTTGTTTGTGGTCAAACATGGACCGCCCAGCCGGGTTGTTTTGACTCAGAATGGTTGGGTACACTGAAAAAAAAAGTATGTTCAATTTACATGAAAAAAATATGGACATCGGTTGCACATATTAAAGTTATGTTTACTAAAAATGATTTAGTCATGCTCAATATTCTGAATTCTTATTTGCTCAAATATGGAAGTATTTCTGTGCCACCTGAGTTTGAATACGAATTTTTAAGATTGAAAATTTTCAGCATCAAAATCAGACTTTGAATTTTAAAAAAACATCAGATTTCTAGCACTGAATTTTTTTTGCCTCTGAATTTTATTTTGTTAAAATAAATTCAGTGTTTAAAAAAATTTTTGTCTTAAAATATTCCGTTTTTCAAAATTCAACACGCAAAGAAATTCAACACCCCAAAAAATTCAGTGTAAAAAAAAAAAAAAAAAAAAAAAAAAAAAAAAAATCAACATCTCAAAAAAATTCAGTGTAAAAAAAATTCAATTTCTAAAAAAAAATCAGTGTAAAAAAATTCAACCTCAAAAAATTCAGTGTAAAAAAATTCAATTTCTAAAAAAAAAATCAGTGTAAAAAAAATTCAACTTCAAAAAATTCAGTGTAAAAAAAATTAAACCTCAAAAAATTTAGTGTAAAAAAATTCAACCTCAAAAAATTTAGTGTAAAAAAATTCAACCTCAAAAAATTCAGTGTAAAAAAATTCAACCTCAAAAAATTCAGTGTAAAAAAATTCAACCTCAAAAAATTCAGTGTAAAAAGAACCAGACTCAACATCTGGGTCACCAGGGAGAAGCAATTGATCCCTGTCTCAATTCAGTCAACGTCCAGCCAATCACGTTACGCTCCATTGGTCATGTGACACCCACCCAGATAGTAAGATGGACCGGTCGGCCATGGCAGCAAACTCAGGTGATGGTGCTGCGGTGGAGCGCTCTTTTCAGCGCTGCTAGCCAGCGCCGGCTAGCAGGACTGAAAAGAGCCGACGGACGTCTCCTAACCGACAGAGTTCAACTGCAGCACAAGAATGATCTTTCAGCTTTCTTATACAGTATAGCAGCTATATGAAATTTAAAATGAACCACAACCACTATTATCACGTGGACCTATTCACCTAAAGTTCCCATCAGTCCACAGCAGCAGACACCATCTGACTGCTCAGAGCTCATCACAGCTGAAATCCACAGAAATATTTCCACAGCGTTCAGTCAGGCTCAAAATCCAGATTTAAAACGTTATAATCCCCGGGCGTTATTATTCTCAAATCCGTAATACTCCTCATCGTCTCGTTAGTTCGTCTGACAATTTGTTCAATAAAGTTTTTTCCAGCAGTTTCCTGAATGAGAGACGGGTAACAGCCAACACTTGGGTTGAAATCATTTTAATTTATTACGAGACGTGTCTTATTTACAGAGTTAAAAAAAAACATTATTGGGCTTGACCCAGATCATTGTGTTAGATCTTAAAATGAAGATAAACTGAACCAACTGTAGATAAAGACATGGCTTAAAAAAGAACAACCCCATCTTGATTATTTTCCTCTTCCATACAAAGAGTGAGTCTAGTTTTCCAGATTTCCAGGTGGAAGTACCAACTGGGGCAGAAGAAACTGACTCTGGATGCCACTGGATAGACATTCAGCTAATCCAGCAGAATATGGATTATTAGACTCGTAACACATAAAATTACTGTATTTTCCAGATTAAAAGTTGCACTTTTGGCTGGTCCTGCAACTTATATTTTGAAACAATTTATATATCAAAAATATACGCCATGTCATCCATGGCATCATATACAATCGTGACAACTGAACACTGCTACTGAAAAATTAAACAAATAAACCACGAAGACTAAGAGAGCATAAATATGCCACCAAAAAGAAAAAGCTATACAGCAGAATTTAAAACTAAAGATTATAAAATATGCAGCCAAAAACAATAATAGAGCAACAGAAAGTTTGGAGAGACGAGAAACTCGTCAGGGACTGAAGAAAAGAAGAGATAACTCTGAAAACTATGAAATAAAGATGGAGAACCACGGTCTGAAAGATGGACAGAGATGGAGGAACGAGTCCAGAGATGGAGGAAAGAGTCCAGAGGTGGAGGAACGAGTCCACAGATGGAGGGACGAGTCCACAGATGGAGGAACGAGTCCAGAGATGGAGGAACAAGTCCAGAGATGGAGGAACGAGTCTAGAGATGGAGCAACGTCCACAGATGAAGGAACGAGTCCACAGTCCACAGACGGAGGAACGAGCCCAGAGATGGAGGAACGAGTCCACAGAGGACCGAGCCCAGAGATGGAGGAACGAGTCCACAGATGGAGGAACGAGTCCACAGATGGAGGAACGAGTCCACAGATGGATGGAGGAACGAGTCCACAGATGGAGGAGGAACGAGTCCACAGACGAGGAACGAGTCCACAGATGGAGGAACGAGTCCACAGATGGAGGAACGAGTCCACAGATGGAGGAAACGAGTCCACAGATGAGGAACGAGTCCAGAGAACGAGTCCACAGATGGAGGAACGAGTCCACAGACGAGAGAGAACGAGTCCACAGATGGAGGAACGAGTCCACAGATGGAGGAACGAGTCCACAGATGGGGGAACGAGTCCAGAGATGGAGGAACGAGTGCACAGATGGAGGACCGAGTCCACAGATGGAGGAACGAGTCCACAGATGGAGGAACGAGTCCCAGAGATGGAGGAACGAGTCCACAGATGGAGGAACGAGTCCACAGATGGAGGAACGAGTCCACAGATGGAGGAACGAGTCCACAGATGGAGGATGAGGAACGAGTCCACAGATGGAGGAACGAGTCCACAGATTGGAGGAACGAGTCCACAGATGGAGGAACGAGTCCACAGATGGAGGAACGAGTCCACAGATGGAGGAACGAGTCCACAGATGGAGGAACGAGTCCACAGACGAGAGGGAACGAGTCCCACAGATGGAGGAACGAGTCCACAGATGGATCCAGGAGGAACGAGTCCACAGATGGAGGAACGAGTCCACAGATGAGGAACGAGTCCACAGATGGAGGAACGAGTCCACAGACAGATGGAGGAACGAGTCCACAGATGGAGGAACGAGTCCACAGATGGAGGAACGAGTCCACAGATGGAGGAACGAGTCCACAGATGGAGGAACGAGTCCACAGATGGAGGAACGAGTCCACAGATGGAGGAACGAGTCCACAGATGGAGGAACGAGTCCAGAGATGGAAGGAATGAGTCCCACAGATGGAGGAACGAGTCCAGAGATGGAGGAACGAGTCCAGAGATGGAGGAACGAGTCCACAGATGGAGGAACGAGTCCACAGATGGAGGAACGAGTCCACAGATGGAGGAACGAGTCCACAGATGGAGGAACGAGTCCAGATGGAGGAACCACAGATGGAGGAAGACGAGTCCACAGATGGAGGAACGAGTCCACAGATGGAGGAACGAGTCCACAGATGGAGGAACGAGTCCACAGATGGAGGAACGAACGAGTCCACAGATGGAGGAACGAGTCCACAGATGGAGGAACGAGTCCACAGAGGATGAGAGGAACGAGTCCACAGATGGAGGAACGAGTCCACAGATGGAGGAACGAGTCCACAGATGGAGGAACGAGTCCACAGATGGAGGAACGAGTCACAGATGGAGGAGGAACGAGTCCACAGATGGAGGAGAACGAGTCCACCAGAGATGGAGGAACGAGTCCACAGATGGAGGAACGAGTCCACAGAGATGGAGGAACGAGTCCACAGATGGAGGAACGAGTCCACAGATGGAGGAATCCACAGATGAGGAACGAGTCCACAGATGGAGGAACGAGTCCACAGATGGATGATGAGGAACGAGTCCACAGATGGAGGAACGAGTCCACAGATGGAGGAACGAGTCCACAGATGAGGAGGAGAACGAGTCCACAGATGGAGGAACGAGTCCACAGATGGAGGAACGAGTCCAGAGATGGAGGAACGAGTCCAGAGATGGAGGAACGAGTCCACAGATGGAGGAACGAGTCCACAGATGGAGGAACGAGTCCACAGATGGAGGAACGAGTCCACAGATGGAGGAGAGAGACGAGTCCACAGATGGAGGAACGAGTCCACAGATGGAGGAACGAGTCCACAGATGGAGGAACGAGTCCACAGATGGAGGAACGAGTCCACAGATGGAGGAACGAGTCCACAGATGGAGGAACGAGTCCACAGATGGAGGAACGAGTCCACAGATGGAGGAACGAGTCCACGAGTCCACAGATGGAGGAACGAGTCCACGAGTCCACAGATGGAGGAACGAGTCCACAGAGGATGGAGGAACGAGTCCACAGAGGATCCAGAGAGGAGAACGAGTCCACAGAGATGGAGGAACGAGTCCACAGATGGAGGAACTCCACAGATGGAAGAGTCCACAGAGTCCACAGATGGAGGAACGAGTCCACAGATGGAGGAACGAGTCCACAGATGGAGGAACGAGTCCACAGAGGATGGAGGAACGAGTCCACAGATGGATGAGAGGAACGAGTCCACAGATGGAGGAGGAAACGAGTCCACAGATGGAGGAACGAGTCCACAGATGGAGGAACGAGTCCACAGATGGAGGAAACGAGTCCACAGATGGAGGAACGAGTCCACAGATGGAGGAACGAGTCCACAGTGGAGGAACGAGTCCACAGAAGGAGAGAACGAGTCCACAGATGGAGGAACGAGTCCACAGATGGATCCAGGAGGAACGAGTCCACAGATGGAGGAACGAGTCCACAGATGGAGGAACGAGTCCACAGATGGAGGAACGAGTTCACAGATGGAGGAACGAGTTCACAGATGGAGGAACGAGTCCACAATTTCATTCGGGGCTTCTTTACTCTCGTAAATGTCACCATGGGCTGATTCAAAAGAACAACAAAAACACGGTTCTTGTCTGCTAGTATGAACACAAGTTTCCAGCACAGCTAACTCATATAAACATTCATTATATACTGAATAAAGGAGAGACAACAGCAGGATTCGGACTGAACAAATGGATGGCTCTGAAGGCCAATTTACTATCCAAACTATGAAGGAAAAAAAAAGATGGTCTCTGATAAAAGTAAACAAAACCGAGAGTCCAAAAACAATTTCTTTTAAAAGAAACAAAAAAATAAAAAATACAAGGTCTCAGTCAAAGGCTCTAGCAGTTCACCAGCACAGAGGAGTTAGCAACAGACTAGCGAAGAGTGGTGAACAGGACCAGAAATATATATAATTATTCTGTTTGGTTTATATCAACTCACTATCTCTTACTAAATCCTGTTGCAGACGTCCAGGGAGGTCTGATCAGGTCTTATTAAAAAAAGAAAAGTGTAAAGAACAACAAGGGTACGTTTAAGCCTCGTCCCTAACCAGATGAGCTGGGTCAAAATCTCTGACCTTGTGTTTGGTCTAACCCAGTATTTGACAGTTAGTGGCAACATTTTGAAACTGTTTAAAAATGTATAAAAGATTACATTCACTGTAAATTAGTATAGATACATCTGCAAATGTTCTCCAGTAGGCCTAAAGAGGGAACTAAAATTAATTGTAGCACATAGTGCTGGGCGATATGACGATACATATCGTAGGGACGATAGAAAAGTGTGTATTGTGCCATTTTTCTTCTATCGTTTCTATCGTTTCTAACCTAATTTTATCAATTATTACAGCAAATATGTAATTAAATAACCTGCAATGATAAATTTGATAGAATCATATCTACTTCTACAAAGTAGCCTTTTATGTTTGCACTTTTATTCATGGTTAATGCCTTAAACAGAGTTCTCTTCAACCCTGATGTTTACTTTAGACACTTTATATTGGTTTGCAAACTTTGCACTACAAGGTTACAGATTTCAGAAAGTTGAAAAATAATTTGTGTTTATTTTTTATAGATGAACTTCAGTGCAAAAATGTGTTTTTCCTCTCAGAAACTGTTGTGCACTTTAAAAAAAATGTGAAAGCTACTGTACCTCTGTACCTACCTGTTTTTGCTGCACTAAAATGTATGTTTGTGACAGTTCAGCTAAATGTCCTTTCAAAATAAAGTTGAAAAGTAAGCAATGAAATTTTTGTCAAACTTTTCAGAGAATAACTGAAAACATACTTTATTATGGTATATCGTGATATATATCGTTATCGTGATATAAAATAGTCCATATCGTGATATATGATTTTTTCCATATCGCCCAGCACTAGTAGCACATCTCAGTTAGAAGCATTGCACCCACTATTAGACAGTTCAGAGAGAAAAACATAAGAAGTGGAAGCCTTATGTCTTAAAGCTGCTCTTTAATTCTGAAATAAGATCAATGTAAGGAGTTTAAAAAGAACTACAGTTTTGACGCTACATTAAAAACGTAGATCCGCTGTGTCGTCTAGATAAGAGCCCTGTGGAGACACTGAGGTCATTTATACAGACAGACCTTCTCAGCAATACCACTTCCTACCACTGGCTGCGCCATAACTCCATGTAGTCGACCTTCTACGTTCAGAAACAAGCAGCGGTCGTAGTGGCTGACTGCAGCTACTGATTCGCTCATTAATCAACACGAGTGCAAGTTTACGTTGTTACCGCCTGTCTCATCACCACGGTGACTGGCTCCTGGCAAAAAACATGACCGGACTCAGAGAAAAGGAGCAATTGAAAAAGAGAGCTGGAGGGACAATGTGTTGTTGTTGTTGTCCGCTTGCAAGTAAACTCATAAAATACGATGCAGAGCTGAAAGCGTTTCTTATACGTTGGTATGTGGGCTAAACTTTATGTTAATATGTATGTTCATACGCAGCTGTAGCTGTGGCTGTTTTCTGAGTTGTGTAACCATCCACGTAATATGATTTAATGAAATGCCAACTCGTTACACAGCCACTCAAACTTGCTTTAAAACATTTGAACTACGTACAGATTTGGTTGGAGTGTTTACGGTGCACGAGCTGGCACGTGACGTTTCTTCCGATTTACCAGCCGCCATTCTGCTCAGGGTGGTTCGCTTCATAGAGCAACCTTAAAGGAGATGTAGTCTGAGCGTTTAAAAAAAAGAAGAGATGACTCAGTTTCTTCAGGTTATAATGAGAATGTTGCTAATAAAACATCTCCGAAAGCCGCTATTTAGGGATAGCGGGTAGCGGGAGGAGCGTTCCACCTCGCTAAACCCGCTATTCCACCTGCGCTACCCGCTACATTATGCATAGGAGTGGTTAGGGCGTTCCACCTGTTAAACCAATCAGTGCGTCAGCAGCCATTGCCTTTAAAAGCAGGTTGCGCTACCTGCTAACCGCTAATGAGCGTCTTTTCATCCAGATCAGAGCAGCTCTCATGCGCAGCTCGTCTGGGACTCTGCTGTAGAGCTTCCTCCTCTTCCTTTCTCCTCCTCTGCACTGATATATACATATAAATATTTTTACACAGACAATTCCTATCGGCTACCTGAAAGTCCCAGATAGTCGGTGTCCTCCCAGTAAACACGCTCTGGTCGTCTATGGTTTAACTGGCGAGCAAGCCGTTTAAGACGATCTCTGCTATTTTCTCAGGGGTTCAACTGAGGCCAAATCACGCTTTTTTTCAAGAGTTAATTTGAGAGGTAGAGCCGTTTGTGCACGTCCACATGTGACCAGGTGGACACACCCACATTGATGCCATTTGGACTCGCTCTTGTACGCGGCGACATGCAGGTTGCGGCTAGTCGGTGGTCAGAGCACCCGCTAGCCGCAACCCACAACCCCTCGATCGCAAAATACCGAGTTTAGGGAGCGGAAGATCGCATTAGCGGTTAGCGGAGGTTCCTAAACCCGCAATTTGCGGCTAGCGGTTAGCGAGTATCAGCTAGCGGGAAGTGTACGATCGGGGCCCATGTCTTCACAGAATCCACTCCATTCCCTTTTCCGAAGAATGTGCCCCTTTTTTTGAAATCTTTACTACAGCTTTGTGCTACCCGCTTCAGACTTAATGCAGCGAGATGTGCACATGGGCGGAGATGCTAACTGAATAAAACTTTTACAGACTTGACATAATAATAAACATTACTAGGACGATGTTATGTCAACATTTTTGACTTGGCAATCAAATATTGCTTTCAAGCAAATACGTTTTTATTTTTTTGACACTAAGTCTCTATGTCTCTTTTAAAGTCCAACTCCAGCAGCTACTGTCCAGGTACGGCCCCATTTAGACCTGACATTAACACCTGGCATTGAAATGTGCCCTAACGGCTCCTGACTGAGCTTCCCACTCTGTATGCAGTCAGACATGCATGTCGTTTCTGCTCGCAGGAACCAAATGTGCTGTTATTTTTAACGAAGAACGGCGGCGTCTGAAAATAACTCGGGAAAAATAAGAGAGAGAAAAACATTTTCCTCTCCCAAATTTTATCCAGCAAAAACTGAAGAGGCCGCAAGAGCTAAACATTTCCTAAAAGTAAGGCTCCTTCCTGTCATTCCCTCAAATGAAACTGAACACAAATGAAATCCATCTCTGAATGTCTCGTCCCTACATCTGGTTCACTGTACGATCCCTGGTCTGCGTTCACTTAGTGTTATTTTGACTCTGCTTTTATTTATGAACTGATTTCAGAAGCTAAATCTTCACCTTCCCATCAGCAACCACCCGTGTCATAAACTCTAGCTGCTGTCTCACTGGTCACTGTGCACGGACAGTATTTCAATAAAATACGTGGTGGATAAATGTTCACTACTGAACTGCTAGAAAAAAAAAAAAAAAAGATTTTAAATGATGTACTGATATGGAGTCAAACCTGGCAACCTTAGTGGTGTATAGTGCTGGGCAATGTGACGATACATATCGTGGGGACGATATAAAAGTGTATATCGTGCCATTTCTCTTCTATCGTTTCTATCGTTTCTAACCTAATTTTATCAATTATTACAGCAAATATGTAATTAAATAACCTGCAACGATAAATTTGATAGAATCATATCTACTTCTACAAAGTAGCCTTTTATGTTTGCACTTTTATTCATGGTTAATGCCTTAAACAGAGTTCTCTTCAACCCTGATGTTTACTTTAGACACTTTATATTGGTTTGCAAACTTTGCACTACAAGGTTACAGATTTCAGAAAGTTGAAAAATAATTTGTGTTTATTTTTTATAGCTGAACTTAGTGCAAAAATGTGTTTTTCCTCTCAGAAACTGTTGTGCACTTTAAAAAAAATGTGAAAGCTACTGTACCTCTGTACCTACCTGTTTTTGCTGCACTAAAATGTATGTTTGTGACAGTTCAGCTAAATGTCCTTTCAAAATAAAGTTGAAAAGTAAGCAATGAAATTTTTGTTTTTGAAAATTTTGTCTTTTTTAGAGAATAACTGAAAACATACTTTATTATGGTATATCGTGATATATATCGTTATCGTGATATAAAATAGTCCATATTGTGATATATGATTTTTTCCATATCGCCCAGCACTAGTGGTGTCTGTGGAAAATCTGGTCAAGACCCAGCGGTTGTTGACCAGTCGTTGGTCTGTGGAGCTTTTCTGTTTAACGAAGCTCCACCGCAGGACTCGGTGCGCACGCATACATGCACAGGCTTGTGCGCAGAAGGTAAATAATGTCTCAGACATGACAGCACTATTGCTGAAGGTGAAATGATAATTTACTGTGGATCTTCCAGTTGAATGTACCGTAGGGAAATGCGGTCGTGCAGGTTTTTAACTCTGAGCTCTGTTACATGTTTACAGTCTGAAGAGTCACACAGAGATGAAATCATCTGAAGTGCAAAGACACATCATGAAGTCTTTCCAGCAACCTCTCACGCA
Source organism: Hirundichthys speculiger (assembly GCA_018398805.1). NCBI lineage: Eukaryota > Metazoa > Chordata > Actinopteri > Beloniformes > Exocoetidae > Hirundichthys > Hirundichthys speculiger. The sequence goes on from JAGFBZ010000580.1 coordinate 112,084, forward strand.
ATGATCAGAAACTGAAATAAAAGAGCAACAAATTTCACTGGGAACGCAGGAACTCAACAGATCCTGTTTATCTAACACACCTAAAGGGACTCATGTTCCCTGGAGGACAAAAAAAAAAAATAAAAGAAACCAGCTACAGATTTTTTTTCCAAGTAACCTTCAGTTTAAAAGAAAACGGGTGCAGGCAACCAAACAGGATCAATCCCCTCCATCCAGCGGGTTGTTGTGAAACAGGAAACACTTCCACCGAATAGCTGCTGGATATTTCTGTGGACCAAAGTCACAGGAAGTATGAGATAGAAACTAATATCTGATCCCGGTGCAGTACCACTAAACTGCCATTTGAGTTTTCCATTTTCATGTTTAATATACTTTGGCGTCAAAACTGCGACTGCACCAAACTGTTATTGGATAGCTTGACGCTAACTTTTTTTTGCTCAACAGCCACTGTGGCTATTTTTTTTTTCTCAGTCATTAGCCATTTAGTCTTTATGCTAGCCACAGTTTTGCTGTCAGTTTTTTTCTTCTTCACAATATTCTTGCATTTACATTTTAAATACAAACAATTGGTACAACTATTGTGATGTGTCATTTTAAAGAATAAGTTACCAGCCAAAGTTGCTTGTGAGACAAAAATTGCTACTAGCCAAATTTTACTAGCATTTGGCCGGTTGGCCGGTGTCAGTGTCGAGCCCTGGATATGCAAGTTGCACACATGAACGTGCAGCCGTTCGACCGTCTATAATCTCTGTTGTGCCCGTTAATCCAGTGCATGTTAGCGCATGCGAGTCATTTCCAGGAATCCTCGTGTGTCTTAAATTACTTTTGCTATAATCAAAAGTGAAGGATTACTGTCACGGTGTGTTCAAGCAAATAGTAAAAGTGACATTAACCAAGACACAAGTTCAGGGTAGAGACCATAGAAAAGCATATTAAACACTAAGAAGTCACCAAAAAAAAGGTCTACTTTTTGTAGTGTTGGTTAATTTTACTGTACTGACATTATATATATATATATATATATATATATATATATATATATATATATATATATATATATATATATATATATATATATATATATCCTTTTCATCTTAGGTATGCAACAATATTACTCGATAACTTCATGGCTTGAGGCAAAAATGTTGGCTGTCGAATCTCCAGAAGCCAATTTTCCTCACAGGTTACTTCTTTTCACGTCTCAACTTGATTAAAAAGTCTACAAATTTGCGGCGGTTCTTTCAACTGTCGTGTTGTCGTTTTATGAGGCCTGGCTGACGGCCAGCTTCTCCTCCTGAGCGGCGTTTGTGTGAAACAGCCTCTGCCAAAAAGAGGTATCCGGTATTAGACGCCGCACGATTCTCATGACAATCATCGAAACTGGTCTGACAAATTACGGGAACCCGTCACTGTCGCAACCGAGGTCCAAAACCGTCAATGTCGAAAGTGCCAAGATCTGCAGTTCCTTGAAAGACCACTAGGGGGTGACTCGGAAAGTAAGCCAACCTGGATTGGCATCATTGGCCCTTGTGTTAAAATTAGGGGTGTAACGGTACACAAAACTCTCGGTTCGGTACGTACCTCGGTTTTGAGGTCGCGGTTCGGTTCATTTTCGGTACAGTAAGAAAACAAAATGCAAAATATAAATGTGCTAGTTGTTTATTACACACCTTTGTGCTTTTTAACAATAGAAACATTAGCCTATACAAAGCTAGAATTTTGCTCAAAAATATAAATACAAATATTCTGAAATGTAGATATTTTGAAAAACAAAAATAAAAATAACATTGGCTCAGACTTTTTCTTAAAGAAAATAATCCATCTGATGTGCAAAATTGAACCGTTGCAACACTGAACAGTTAAAGTTGTTGGTCAGATTAAATAACATGAATAAGGCTCAGAGTGTTTCTTTAAAAACAAATCATTTCATTTTTTTCATAAAAAGTCCCGGTATGATTTTCTGGCTAAAATGTGGACGAGAAGGTAACAAGTTTTCTTTTTTTTTTTTTGTACTGCATGCCACATGATTTCTCTTCCCAATCGAACTATTTACATATCAACAAACTTTTTTTGTTGCTGTAGAACTTGCTTTTATTTTTATGAATATTTATAATAACAACAATAGTAATAATAATAAGAACAATATTATTATTATTATTATTGAGGGATGTGGAGAGGAGGGAAAAAGCTCGAGTTGTCTTGCGCGGGGGGGGCGGGGCGTTTGTGTGCGCACGCGTCGCCTCGCCTGTGTACGTGGTGACACGCGCCCAGTCCGCACACAGAAACTCGCCACCACCGCGTGCTAGCTGTGATGTGATGGCTTCAAACCTAGCGGTTCGAGTGCGCATGAGTCTCAAAATCACCAGAAAAAGTAGCTTGATTTGTCGCTAGTCGCTTTTTAAAAATTAAGTCGCTAGGGGGGGTCTGGAAAGTCGCTAGATATAGCGACAAAGTCGCTAAGTTGGCAACACTGGTTTGTTGTCTCGTGTGCGCGCAACTGCGCATGTGCGGCTGCAGCGCTCTGCTCCACAACATGCGGTCCTCTACTTAATATGTCCGTGTGGAAACTCGTCCGGTACGCCTCCGTTCCTAACCGACCTACCTGTACCGAAACGGTTCAATACAAATACATGTACCGTTACACCCCGAGTTAAAATGTACAGAAATAAACATATTTAAAGCTTACCACAGAAAAACAGTTTTATAATATAGTAATATAACGTAACATACCAAACCAGAAATCAGAAGGTCCATCATGGCCGCAAACATGGACGCAACAACATCACGGATAATAACGTCGCTCTCCTTTGTTCCCTCTGTATGACTCAGCATTAGTCATAAAGTACATCACAAGACATCCTTTAATACCAGCCTTTAGTCCAGCATCAATAATGTAAAAATAAAAATTGTTCAGTTTCCTAATCAGTGCACAGTTCAGTGCACAGCTGCAGCAGGTTCCCCACATGACACGACAACTGCGTATATTTCACCCCGGACTGCAGTTAAATCGTGAAATATTTAAACGGTGCGGGAGTTTCACTGGGAAAAGGGAGATACAGGCTGAAAAGATGAGAGAAGAGTTTGGGAAGAAAAGCTAAGCCGACAAGGAAGAGGCGACATTTCACCGCGGGGTCCATCTGAAAAATCGAGACCCGTGAAGGATTGTTGCTAACGCCGTCCATGTTAGCCCCATGTGGCTCGCTCACGCTGGTCGTGCTCAGATACGTGGCTGGTGGATGGTCACGGGCTCAAAATGAGCATCGTATCTGGGTCCCGCTTGGGCCGAACACCAGTAGAACCATAGTGGGCGACTCACGTTGGGCCAGTATGGAACCAGTGGACAGCACATTTCCATCTTAGCCGGGCCATGTAGAAATGTTGGCTGGGAACTGTTAGAGCCCTGAAAATATTCATCTGAAATGAACTTTCATTTTTGGTGCACAAGTATTTATAAAAACTAGTTTCTGAATACATTTAGGGTAAAAAAAAAAAAAAAAAAAAAGAAGCACTTTCATAGCAGAATCTTCATAGGTGTTACATATATATAGTTCCTCTAACTGGAAGACATTATATCCATCCTGAATGATGATATTTCTTTTTATTTGTATTACAGCTCCTATATACAAAAAAAAAAAAAAAAATTTGTGTGATATACAGTCATGAAAAAATTATTAGACCACCATTTTTTCTTCACTTTCTTGTTCATTTTAATACCTGGTACCACTAAACGTCATCATGTGACTAAAACAGACAGAAAAGAAAACACTGAATGCATAAAAGCAGTGTTTTTGGCAGTACAACGCCATAGCTATTGATGTAAAAACTTAAGTGATTTAGGTTATAATCAAGAAAACCATGGAAAATGGTAAGATATCAGCTCTTAAATAAAACTCTATCGTTATGTTTGTCCAAACAAATGTACCTTTAGTTGTACCAGGCATTAAAATGAACAAGAAACTGAAGAAAACAAGGGTGGTCTAATAATTTTTTCAATGACTGTATATAAATTCCTCTAACTGGAAGACATTATATCCATCCTGAATGACGATATTTATTTTTATTTGTATTACAGCTCCTATATACAAAAAAAAAAAAAAAAACAGGGACATTTTATGTGTGATATATATGCATTTTTAAGCCTTTTGTGCATCATTTTACACTGTAAATCCCCAGCGGACTTCTATTGTAAAGACACTGAAGGGTATGTCGTTACAGCTCAACGTGGTGAAAAGAAAAGCAAGTAAGACAATACATAAAGTAGCTTTCGCTCCTGAAAGTGAAGTCCTCTCTGTCTCTTTCATCCTGGGAACCTTTAGGCTGAGCTTATGTGATTGTAATAATCAGTTATTGTTGGGGGTTTAGTCAGGATTAATGTTGGGGTGCTGTTTGTGTGTTCAGACGCTACACTGTTGAACAGTAGATAACAGTTGTAACGACCTGGCTGTGAGCTATGGATGTGATTAGACCACCATATAAACTGCTCATGGGAAGAGAAACACTGTTGTTGTGGCTTATTACAGAATAAATTAAAAATTATTCAATAAATGCAAAACTGTGAGTAGATTAAGCCTCGTCTCCTTGTTTTAAAGGGGGCATATTTAAGAAGATCTGCACCTTTTGGTGTATGAAGTGACTACCCTGACTTCCCTGAAGTCAGAAAATATGTCATCTAGTGACTGGTTTAGGTTTGCAGGATACTGTGACATCACAGCTCGGGACAATTACGCAGCATCTTCATCTTTATCCCCCCCCCCACCCCCCAACTTCACATCATTGAATACAGTGCTGCAAAGCTGTAAAACCTGGACTGGTACCGGGCCATGGATCAATTGGTAACAACAATTGTTTAAGTTTTATTTATTATATGAGTGTAAACAAGCTTTTATTTTGAAAAAAAAATTTTTTTTTTGAAAATCAACCAGATTTTTCTTTCGGTTACATCTCGGTCACTTGAGTACGATAATTTAATCCAGCTAGCAAAAATGAGCAAGCCTGCTCTGCGTGTTTGTTTTTTTGTTGTTGTTGTTATTTGCTTAATGGATACAGAGGATGTTGCCAGAGACTTTGATGTTACACTTATTTTTTGTTATTGGTGTAAATGTAACGCCAACAACCCCCCCCCCCCCCCCCCCCCATTAACCCCTCCATGTGGTTTATAGAACAAATGTTTTCTAAGTCCCATGTGCTTCATGCTGATATTCACACAAACCCATTCATTGACACCACGTGCTTCTTTCTTTGTTTGCTCTGTGAACAGAATCAGTTAGCGTTCAATAGCAATAACACACGCTTCCTGGTAAAAATATCAATAATGAACACCTGATAGGCCGGCACCTTTGTTACCGTGTTCTGTGTGATGTCTGCTTTTTGTTCCTTGGAAAAGTAAACAGCGATTCAAAGTGAACACACATGTATGTGTGTAGTCTAAAGCAGCCATGTGACAAAGAAAGCCCTCCCTTCAAGGTTATCAGGACACGATCAGCAGGTAAATACAACCTGAGACGCATTTGAGGAACTGATCATCAACAATTTGCAGGCCCAGAGCGTTCAGCTGTGTGTTAACACAATGCCGACAAGGAAAGACATCACCAGTGAATTTAGAGAATCAATTGCAGCTGCCCATCAGTCTGAAAAGGGTCAGAGGACCATTTCCAAACAAGCTGCACTCCATCAATGCACACCGAGATGATTCACAAGTGGAAAATATTAGGGTGCACGATAACTATCGGGCCGATAACTATCGGGCCGATAACAGGAAATTATGACGTCATCCCGATAAGTCCGATATCACGACGAATAGCCCCGATAACATTTATATTTCTGTCAACACAGCAGTGCCTCGCTCCCTCTGAGCCTTGAATGACCAGCAGTGAATGTTATGTTCAAGTAACGTCGGCATAATCAGAAAAACGAATACTCAATAAGGAAAATCAAGAATACCCCCTCATGCCAGAAAACAACTCGTTAACTCGGTCATAATTTTGGTAGTTGCAGACTTGAATTGATATTCGCAGTATTTCCCCACATGTTACACATAAAAAAAGAAAGAAATAGAAAAGGCTGAAAGAACGACGAGCAAATGAGGAAACGGAATTTACGTTACACCTTGAATGCAGCATGCATTGTGCAGATCACAACAAATATGGCGGCGTGGAACTTCGTTAAAGTTTCAGAAGAAGATAGTTTGGTGGTTATTTGTGACGAATCCTCCGAGTGAATTCTACGAGGAGGGAAGCACAAGCTTTAATACGTAAAACCTGATCAGCCACCTACAACATAACAATCACTTCCATGGAGTTTTGAAATCACGCTAACGGAAGCTAATGCTAACTTGCGCAAGCCAGCAGGAGTCTCTCCTCTCCATCATTCCTCTCATCTAAAGCTTCCATAAGATTAAAAAATAAAAACTACTGAACCTCATTTACTTTAATTAAAGGTATTAATTTAAATGGAACCACAAGCCAAAATCCTTTAAATGTTAATCTTTTTCAGTTTGTAATTCTGATGCATGTAAACCTTATCTAAGTTAATGTGAGATATCAAATAGGTTTGTTTGATAGCTTTAAGAAAATGTTTGAGAGGCTTGCCAATAGTTTTTCATTGGAAAAAATAAATATCTGTTTATATAAAGACCAGAATAGAGTTGTTTGACTATAATGCTGAAGCAACAGATGCAAAATACCAACCACAGCATTTCAGCTCAAACACAGTCAAACACAGCGCTGGAGCGGTGAGGATTTGTGGTAATTTTGCAGCTACAGGACCTGCGGCATCTTGCAGTCAGTGACTCGTCCATAAACTCTTCACCAAAGTATTTTAGAGTCAAATGAGAGGCCAGACTGCAAACATACAACTGCTGACATATAATTCCAGCTAAAGGCGGTTTTACCAGCGGTGCGGTGTACCATTTCAGAAACTGCTTCTGCATATTAGCGTTGGCTAATCAAATAAAACAATATCACAGTGTAATTTTTAAATTCCGGAAGATAAACCAAAAGAAAGAGAAGAGTTACGGAAAGGAGAAAGAAGAAATTCAAACTGACAAAAGTATTGCAGGTGAGAAAGAAAGGAGTCAGTGCGGAGAAAACTGAAGGAGGTGGAGAAAAAGAAAACAGGAGGCTGAAAAAGAAGGTGACGAAGGTCGTGTCATTCTGCTGCGCCGCCTCGCTGACATGTTTATTTATCTACAACAGAAGAAGAGAGCGAAGGCTTTGGGTTACACACACTTTCCGTGCGGTATGTGTGTGCGCTAATGAGGCTTTGACAGACTGGAACGAGCCAAACGGATCAGACCTCCCACAGAGAGGATGTGTTTGTGTTGACACCAGCACAAACTGGACTACTGGTCTCAGGGGACAAACTGGAAGAGCCTGTTTATATCTGGGTTTCTCTTGAATTTATCAGAGAATATACACACATGCAAGTGCATCTGTATTTATAATGTGTGATATGCAAACTATATATCCGTCAATGAAATGAAATGAAAATGAAAAATACTTTATTTATCCCATAAAGGGAAATTCAATACTGTAGCAAGGGCTCTCTTTTTTTAATAAACAACAGAAAAACGACAGCAATAATAATAAAATTACAGCAATAATAATAATAATATTTATGTTAACAATGTTTGTGTCAACAACATGTTCAGTATCTTTTTAAAGACGTGAATATGAGTTTTAATAGGTGAAAAGCCTGTGAGGACTTGACGGTGACATCAGACGCCAGCTACCATTCAGGAAAAAGTTGGTCTGCTGTACAACCCCATGTTTTCAATGCTTATTTTACTTTTATTTTATTTCTATTTTACTGTTTTAGTTGCCATTCGTTCAGTCACTGTCCTGGAGGACCGCTGTCCTGCACGTCTTAGACGTTTCCCTGTTTTAACAGACCTGATTCAAATGAATGGGTCGCTAACAGACACGTCCAGACCTTGATGGCAAACCTCTGGTGATCCGTTCATTTACCAGGACTGGAAAGGGAAGAAATTCCCCTTTAAACTCCCCGTACAACAAATGTTGCTGGAGCTTAACTGATGATTAAAACTTTAACCTTCAGCTAAACTAGCAACAGTGCTATTTGCTCTGAATACAGTTAGTGTTTACTTTCTAAGTTGCAAATAAAAAGACCCAGAGTCCTTTAGAAATGAATAACATTCAGATTCTGAGTAAATGTACACTTTCTGTTTTCACTACTTTATATCTGTGTTTTACGTCAGCGCTGAAAGCCCAACATGTCAAGGAGAGCGTTTGGTTTTTTACACTTCGACAGCCTGATCTCCGCTGTATCCTGAACCTCTATAGAAATGCAATAATAATCTTTTAGCGCTGGAGTATCACTGTAAATACTTATTCAAGATAAATTCTTTCACTGCCTCCAACAGAAAATTCTGTTGCTGCCACCACAAAACAGAAAAGACACATCCCTAAAACTGCTGACAAGATTAGTTTTTACTCTTTGTGTTGTAAAGTTTATTCAGTTGGGTATTTATTGGATTGGATTGGGGCTGGCCTGGTTTGACCCTTGGCTGGGTTCAGTTAGCATGTTCTCTGTGGGTTAGAGTACTACTACCCAGTTTCTCTCCCAGTATGAGCTGGGACAGACCACAGCCCAGATGAAACTGGAGCAGATGAAGCAGATAAGGAAAATGGATGGATGGAATGAAGAAGTTAGCTAGTCTGTACAAATCCAAACCCAAATGTTACACTGTGTGCAAAGTCGTCCAGATATTTTGGGTTGTCAAAATGTTGTGCTCATTTTCCAGCTTTGATCCAATAAAATAGAGATACTCCTATGGAAGTATTTCTGTGCCACCTGAGTTTGAATACGAATTTTTAAGATTGAAAATTTTCAGCATCAAAATCAGACTTTGAATTTTAAAAAACATCAGATTTCTAGTACTGAATTTTTTTTTGCCTCTGAATTTTATTTTGTTAAAATAAATTCAGTGTTAAAAAAAAATTGTTGTCTTAAAATATTCAGTTTTTCAAAATTCAACAAGCAAAGAAATTCAACACCCCAAAAAATTCAGTGTAAAAAAAAAAATCAACATCTCAAAAAAATTCAGTGTACAAAAATTCAATTTCTAAAAAAAAAGAAACCGTGTAAAAAAATTCAACCTCAAAAAATTCAGTGTAAAAAAATTCAACCTCAAAAAATTCAGTGTAAAAAGATAGTAATCACCTGAGTTTCCTGCCATGGCCGACCGGTCCGTCTTACTATCTGGGTGGGTGTCACATGACCAATGGAGCCTAACGTGATTGGCTGGACGTTGGCTGAATTGAGACAGGGATCGATTGCTTCTCCCTGGTGACCCGGATGTTGAGTCTGGTTCTTTTTACACAGAATTTTTTGAGGTTGAATTTTTTTACACTGAATTTTTTGAGGTTGAATTTTTTTACACTGAATTTTTTGGGGTGTTGAATTTCTTTGCGTGTTGAATTTTTAAAAAACTAAATATTTTAAGACAACAATTTTTTTAAACACTGAATTTATTTTAACAAAATAAAATTCAGAGGCAAAAAAAAAATTAGTACTAGAAATCTGATGTTTTTTAAAATTCAAAGTCTGATTTTGATGCTGAAAAATTTCAATCTTAAAAATTCATATTCAAACTCAGGTGGCACAGAAATACTTCCATATACTCTTCACAAATATGTGCACACAAACATGAAATCTATAACTAAATAATAAATAATCTCAAGTTCACCAACAAATGCTTCAGCTACTAGATCATCAGTGTGATGTTGTCTTCCATCTTTGGAAACTCATCCTCCAAAATAGCATCGACATTTTTTTATATGACAGCAAAACTAACATTTGCCTCTCAACCTTTTTATTTTCTTTTGCAAGAGAATGAAAGTTTGTAATTTAGCACTACGCTCCTTTATGACATCTTAAGCAAAACTACTTGGTAACAGAAGAAAAAGAAAAATTGGAGGTAGCACCAAGGATTGTGATTATGAGAGCAGAACGTTTTATCCTGTTTCCTGAAGAAGGAGCAGAAGAAGAAAAAGAGACAGAGATGGAGTTAAAGATGGGAAAAATGTAGGTGACGAGGGGGAAGTGTAGAATAAGCAAGAAGAGAAAATAGTAAAAGTAGGAAGATGAAGGGGGAAAACAGGGAGATAAGGATATGAGTCATTCAACAGATTTACCCTGAAAGAGCTTCAAGACGACAGATGCTAAAGGTCAAAATGAAAATGAAGGAAGTCAGTGACTGGAGAAGGGACAGGAGAGCAGAGGTTAATGGCCCACTTCAAACCGAATAAGTGCAGTATTGATGATGTCTTTTGGATGACCACTCTTCTCATTTCTGAGTCTTCTCCTCCTTCGTGATATCATCTCTGCAGTATGAGGTCACTCCAGTGAGACGTTCTCGTGTTATTTTGTGAACTCATGATTATGTCATGTAATGATGTCACTCAGGCATCCCTCTGAAATATTTTTAAACACTGATGCTAGTTGGAGTATCTATGTTTCATTGTTATACCAAATACTTTTATATGAAGTCGAGGCTCTGACATCATCACGTCCCTCAGATAATACCCACACTGTGATACAGGAAGTGGGGAGTAACAGTTTAACCCCCCAACAACAAGGAGTCGGTGTAGTTCTAGATGTGAGATACAACAGAATGAGAGGTGAACATACGTGTACAGCATCATGACAGAAGTTTACTATCTCATGAGAAATTATTAGGTGTGTTGCCATTAACGATAGTCTTACGAGGTCTAAGTCATTGACGTGTGTCTCCATTACCAGGAATGGTTCCATAAAATACAGCTGACAACCAGAAGTTTACATGCACTGTAAAAAATAAATAAATAAATAAGACAAAGACCCTTTTTTTCCTTACTGTCTGACATTAAGTCAAGCAAAACTTTTATTGTTTTAGGTCCGTTAGGATTAGCAAAATTATTTCTATTTGCTAAATGCCAGAATAATGAGAGAAATAATTGTTTTTATTTTATTTTCAAAGTCAGAAGTTTACATGCACTGTAAAAAAAATAAAAAATAAGACAAAGACCCTTTTTTTCCCTTACTGTCTGACATTAAGTCAAGCAAAACTTTTATTGTTTTAGGTCCGTTAGGATTAGCAAAATTATTTCTATTTGCTAAATGCTAGAATAATAAGAGAAATAATTGTTTTAATTTTATTTTCAAAGTCAGAAGTTTACATGCACTGTAAAAAAAAAAAAAAAAAAAAAAAAAGACAAATACCTTTTTTTCCTTACTGTCTGACATTAAGTCAAGCAAAACTTTTATTGTTTTAGGTCCGTTAGGATTAGCAAAATTATTTCTATTTGCTAAATGCTAGAATAATAAGAGAAATAATTGTTTTAATTTTATTTTCAAAGTCAGAAATTTACATGCGCTGTAAAAAAAAAAAAAAAAAAAAAAAAAAAGACAAATACCTTTTTTTTCCTTACTGTCTGACATTAAGTCAAGCAAAACTTTTATTGTTTTAGGTCCGTTAGCATTAGCGAAATTATTTCTATTTGCTAAATGCCAGAATAAAGAGAGAAAGAATTTTTTAAATTTTATTTTCAAAGTCAGAAGTTTACATGCACTGTAAAAAAAATAAATAAATAAGAAAAAGACCCTTTTTTTCCTTACTGTCTGACATTAAGTCAAGCAAAACTTTTATTGTTTTAGGTCCGTTAGGATTAGCAAAATTATTTCTATTTGCTAAATGCCAGAATAATGAGAGAAATAATTGTTTTTATTTTATTTTCAAAGTCAGAAGTTTACATGCACTGTAAAAAAAATAAATAAATAAGACAAAGACCCTTTTTTTCCTTACTGTCTGACATTAAGTCAAGCAAAACTTTTATTGTTTTAGGTCCGTTGGGATTAGCAAAATTATTTCTATTTGCTAAATGCCAGAATAATGAGAGAAATAATTGTTTTTATTTTATTTTCAAAGTCAGAAGTTTACATGCACTGTAAAAAAAATAAATAAATAAGACAAAGACCCTTTTTTTCCTTACTGTCTGACATTAAGTCAAGCAAAACTTTTATTGTTTTAGGTCCGTTAGGATTAGCAAAATTATTTCTATTTGCTAAATGCCAGAATAAAGAGAGAAATATTTTTTTTAATTTTATTTTCAAAGTCAGAAGTTTACATACACTAAGATTACTGGGTGTTGAAACTGTTTGGGGAAGCCCAGATGATGATCTCGTGGCTCTGAAAGCTTCTGAGGGGTTAAATGGCATCTGTGGTTGTATTTTAAGGCGCCGCTAAACACGTTGCTTCCTTGTGTGACATCATGGGAAAAATCACAAGACACCAGCCAAGATGTCCACAAGTCTGGTTCAGTCGGGTTCAGTTTCCAGAGTCACGGTCATCCGTTCAAACTATTATAAACAAGTATGAACACCATGGGAACGTCCAGCCGTCGTACCGCTCAGGAAGGTCTGGGTTCTGTGTCCCAGAGATAAACGGGCTTCAGTGTGAAATGTGAAGATACCGCTGAAGCTGGTGGGAGATAGTTATCATAACCGGTCCTGATCCAACATGGACTGAAAGACCCCTCAGCCAGGAAGAAGACATCACTCCAAAAGCAACATGAAAAAAAAAAAAAGCCAGATTACAGTTTGTCAATGCACTTTTTTTGGAACATGTCCTGTGGTCTGTTGAAGCTAAAATTCAACTGTTTGGAGATAAGCTTTCAAGGCTGAGAACACCATCCATCTGTGAAGCACGGGGGCGGCGGCATCATGATGTGGGGCCGTTCTGCTCTGGGAGGGACTGATGCATTTCACAAAATAGATCCAGCATCTTTATTGGACTGACGGGACGGCCCAAGGAGGACAGCTTTGGTAAAGGTAGGATGTCTAAGACAAGTCAGGAGAGATAATCTACTACCTGGAGACCTTCAGCAGGTCACAGTCATGGAGCTCATCATCATCTGGTCATGAAGGTCAGCACATGTCTGTTAATGACACAGTCACTTGTATATTAGAAGGAGGGAAACATCAGCAGCCCTCCAGGACCGACTTCGGACACCCCTGGTTTAAGAAACGTATAATTCGTTTAGCTGCTGCAAAAGAATAATTCATGAACACAGAAACTGTATGCTTGCATCTATGTGACTAATATTTAATACGTTTGGGTCAGCGGGCAGCTTGTCAGCTTTCACACGCTGTAAAGCTTCTTACAGAAAAGTGTGAGAACAGAAAGGAAAGTTCTGGGCTTTCCCTCCACCCACAAACCACCAAATTAACTGCTCCGCTCATTTTCACTTCATTTTTCATTTTTCACCCTCTGGAGGCCCAACCGCTGTCTTGACTCATATTCTCATTAAACCAGTTTAATGTTTCAAAAATATGTTAAAAAAAAAAATAAATAAAATAAATAAATAAGTTTGAGAAACTGTGGATGGATAGATAGAAGGGCTGGAAAAGTAACTGACACAAATCAAAAACCTGATGCTGCCAGAATGTCCATTTATTTCTTGGATTGTCTGTGTGATAAGAAACTGGACAGTGGAGAAAACGCTGCAGCTTACTAACTCATAAAGTGAAATACCAGAACCAAAGAGATAAAGAATCAAAGCATCCTTTTCCATTACAACTTATTTCCATTTGCTTCCATGCACTCATGCGATGCATCCAGGCGTCTGATCATTCCTTCTGGAACCTTCGTGATCCTCTGATGTAGTTGAAAAGCTTCTCTTTATGCTGTTTCTTGGAGTATAATTCATCTCTTTCACATAGCAATGAATTTTGGAGAAAACACGGTCCTGATCTTCCGTCAAACCTCCTAAAGCCGTTAAGGGATAGCGGGTAGCGGGAGGGGCGTTCCCTCGCAATCGTTCACCTCCCTAAACCCGCGATCTTACCTGCGCTAACCGCTATATTATGCACATATTATGCATAGGAGTGGTTAGGGCGTTCCACCTGTTTAACCAATCAGTGCGTCAGCAGCCATTCCCTTTAAGAGCAGGTTGCGCTACCCGCTAACCGCTATGGAGCGTCTTTACATCCAGATCAGAGCAGCTCGTCTGAGACTCTACTGTAGAGCTTCCTCCTCTTCCTTCCTCCTCTTCCTCTGCACTGATATATACATAACTAGCTCTGATTTAATTTTTTTTTTTGTACTCCAAGAAGTTTCAACAAACTGCTCAGAAAAAAAAAGAGCCAGTGAGCTTCCAGGAAAGCATTTCTTAACCAGAGCGCAGACCTCCTCCAAGCACAACAGTTCTCCCATATAGCAATTTACAGATTGCAATAAAATCCGCCTTCTGGATCAGATCCGGATCAGCCTCTGAAATTTGATAGAGGTTCCCAATGTCAGTCCCTGAGTCAAATTTCATGAGTTTGACTCAGGAGATATTTCATTAGATATTGAGAAACAAAATTTCCGGCCTCATTGACCGCAATGTTATCGAAAATTTGAAAGTGATCAAGAATCCAGGATTTCTCTCTGATCACAGACATAATGAAATGAGTTCTTCCTTTCACATTTCTGACAACTCCTGAAAATTTCCTCAAAATCCATCCATAACTTTTTGAGTTATCTTGAACACATCCTCAGCAGCAGCTGTGCGTCTTGGAGCAGCTGATGTGCTTTTTAAAAAACTGCAGAACGGATCATTGGATGAGCATTGAGCCAGAGGAACACGTATGATGACATCTACTTTCTACCTCTGAGCCCATCTCAGGTGTTCCGAGCGCATGTTTTATGCATCTGCGCTCTCTTGACTAACAAACTGTGCTTGTCACAGTGTGAGTAACAGAATTATGGTATTAATATTATAGCTGATCCTCTATTTGCAAACACTCCGGGCTTTTTTTTGCCTACATTTAGGTGTAAATTTTAACCATTTAACTTCATTCACTTCCACTCATTGAGGAGTGTCTCAGACACGAGCAACCCTTCCGATTCATCCCAGCGTACCAACAACAGCTGGGATCAGCGGGGGTTTTGTGATGAACGAGAAAAATAACCACTGAAGGTATTTGTACTGAGAGGCAGTAAGGACTGACGCAGTTTGTTTTTTTTTTTTGATTACTGGAAAACTTATTGCTAGATTTGCATGTGGCTCTTTGCTGCATGTTTGAGCATCTTCTCCCATTTCCTGTCATTATACTTTAAGTTAAAGATACTAGAACCACAAAAGGCAAAAAAAAAAAAAAAAAAGCTTTTCATTTTGATCTGCTTCTAGACCGAAGATTATCTTTTATTCAGCTGCGAGGAGGTCTTTTAATGATGTTACTGTAAAGCGGCAGGAAGGAGCATTTTTGGATATCAGGGAAATGGAAGATGCCTCCTAAAAGTAAACAAACATTTCTACAAATGAAATTGAAACATATTTGAGTATGAATAAACCTGTTCTGGGAATTTACGTCCTACTTAACTTCATGTATCCCTTCATGATCATTATTTCTATTTTTGTGTCTTTTGCCTCAAACTAAAAAGGCCTCTCAGACATTTGTTTCTCTCTAATGATCTTCCAAAGAAGCTGAAACTATTAGTGTTTCTTTTGTACTCTGGCCATGTTGATCTGATCTGACAAGACACATACGATAATACTAAAGAATACAGGGAGCTTGAATGATTACATATGTAGCCTGTTTGTGGAGAAACTAAGCCACTGACTCAACATGTACCATCTTGACTGGCACGCTTTAGCGTTTCCTTTGGCTAAAAGGTAAAACATTACTCACATGTTCAGGTTCTGTCCTCACATGTGATCGTGCCCAAGACTTGTCTACTTGAATGAAGACTGCATCCAAACTGCAGGCAAAAGTAACCAAATCTGATTTTTTTCTTTTTTTTTTTTTGGTCATATGTTCTTTTTTTATGGGGATCTGAACAGAGAAATTTAATTTTTTTTTTTTTTCACATCAGACCTGAGTCACTTTCCAAGACTTTACGACTTCAGTGTGAACTGTCAGGACGGATTTTATCCGGGGTTTGATGTCACAGAGATGAGTCACCTGGTGGTGACAGGAAGCAATCAAAGTTATGTCTCGACATCCTGAAATTGCAGAGCAGTGGTGCGCAAACTGTGGTATGCGTACCACCGGTGGTACACGGGGAATGTCATGACTTTCCACATTTTTTCCACTTTTTCACTTTAAAAAAATAATAAAATCGGAAACATACAATGCATTATAAATACGTTTTAAATTAAATGTGTAGCTTGAGATAATTAAAAAAGTGTCTTTTAAAAAATATTTGTTGCATATTCAGTTGCTGTGCAGATGTAACAACTTGTATGAGTATGTGAGAATTGTTGGACAGAGTTGTAAATGTCTGATTCAGTAAAGTAACAATTTAGGTAATAAATAATAATCTTTGTGTGTTTAAAGCTAATTGAGAAGGCATATATGGCTATTTTTTTTTTTTAATTGGTCATCATAATGGTACTCAGAGAGCTGAACAGTTTCTCAGGTGGTACGCAGTATTAAAGCCACAGCATTTCACTTGCACCCACAGAGAAGACTAAAAGAGTATTTTTGATATAGTACCATTAGAGCAGAGTGTACTATGACATCTTGTTTATACAGCAAATGTCACAAGAGGCTTATGCAAGAGTGTCTGTGGGGCTTTTAAAACGCCGTCAACAGCAGCTGTGGTGGCAAATAACTGTCAGGTGAGTAATACTGAGGCATGCAGCAAAGGAAGAAGCACAGCACTGACATTTTAATTACACCGTCATAATGAAAGTCTTATTTTCAACAAGTGCGTGCTTGCCAGGTTCATCCCTAACCTCAAGTATTTCTGAAAACCTTATTTGGATGAATCACCTTTGGAAACAAACAGATGGTGTGAAATGAGTGGCATAATGATAAACTCTCATTACTTAATAAGGAAATGATCAAGTGTTCTTACTTGGCTTTATTTAAGATTGTCTTATCTTTGTGTTGCAGCTAACATGACTAGTATGTGTACAGGTGCAACACACAAAAAAAAAAAAAACTAAAGGAAAACATCTTTTTTACAGCGCTATGGTAGATTTTCCATTAGAGTCAGTATCTGCATCTAGTATACGGATAAAAAACAGTCTAATAGACAGTCTAACAGATGGCTAATAGAAAAGAGCTACAGTCGAGGAAAAGGTCTGTGCTGCATAAAGGAACAACGTCAGCCAATAACAATAACAATGTCGGCCAATTTAGTCGAGCTTTGATTACATTTCACGACTAAAAGCTCTGAGCTGAGGTTGGAAAAAGACTGTTGCCATGACTGAAAGAAACCAGCAGCCTGTAGGAGCTAAGAGCTAAGTTAGCAGTCTGCCATGACAAAGTTACACGCGACACCTGGTGATCAAGGTTGAAAAAGAAAACAAAAAAGTTGGAAACTTTCCATGAGAATGAACCTGAAATTTACAAACCTGAAGGTTGGCCCTTAACAGGCATTTTAAATAAAGTTGGCGGAAAAATATTTATGATTTGTTTCTTTTAGTATGGATCTGACCTGTTAACACCAGTCCATGGACAACAGATGTAAAATAGCCATTTTGGCTAATTCTGGCACATTTACATTCTATGTTTATTATTGTGCACTGTGCATGTCAAATAAGCCATAAATAAAAATAAAAATAAATAAATATTTTAGCATAATCTTGGCTAACACACCAGCTTTCATGAACGTATACTTGCGTGGAGCAGAAACACAGTCACATGACCAAAGCATCTGGCAGTCTCCTCTGAACACCTGAGTATTTAGAGGTATTTAGAGGCTTCACACCTGTTCAGGAATAACAGACAGAACCCAGTTAAAACCATTATTACCGTTTGATTAATTATCTCAGTCTAAATTATGTTTTATTTTAAAAAATGAGCAGATTCTCTCCGTTGCATCCATCCATGACTCATGATGCTTGACAGGACTTTAAGACCCGTGTCTGGGTCACGTGGGAAGATGTTACGAGGACGCTGCTAATAAAGTTGCACGTGAACACACAGCAGATTTACGTACATCATAATATACAGAAAATACCACAGTTTTTATGCCGGTCGTATCATTTTTATTTTGTTGTATTTATCTGCGGCACATTTTACAGACCAATCCATGAAAATATTTCTTGACATTAAAACGGGTTGGAGACCACTGTTGTAAAGAACACTGGACCAAAATTCCTCCACAAAAATGTGTGAAACTTATTATGTCATAGAGGAAATGACAAGTTATTGCTGCTAAAGGTAAATCTAAACTCTATTGAATCATTTTGGACATTTTTTTACCTTCTTAGTTTTTTTTTTTTTTTTTAATGAACAGTATGATGAGAAAAGCTAAATGTTATTTATTTAAGGTTGTATTTGGATAATTCTAAGACCCACTGCTTTCCTATTCATACAATTAAAATGAGTTACTAACTTTTACACGTCTGTAATGTAAAAAGAAAAAAAAAAAAAACCCACACTGTTTGCCCCGACCCTCCTTCTCTTGTTACTACATTCCTCTGTATGTATGTGAGACAGCGATCCGTGGCCTGGAGCTGAATACGACAGGATGAGTAGGAGGAGGTAGAGGAGAAAAAAGAAAAGAGGAGGACTGGAGTAAGTTGGTAAGGAAAGTTAGGATGCCCAGACAAAAGAGAGAAGGCAAGGCTGGAGAGACAGGAGATGAAATGCATGAAAGAAAACCGTCAAACAGGGACGGAGAAACAAGCAGAGAAAGGACAGAACAGCTTTTACTGCCGTCTGAGGCAGATTTCCACCTGTTTTCCACCTGTTTTCAAGGGTCATCGCTCAACCTTTCCCCCGGTGTCGCCTCCTCATGTTCACATTCAAGAACATACAGAGCTGCTGAACAAATAAGGATCTGATGAGTCTAATGAGACACAAAGAGCGGTAATCAAAATGAAAAACCAGGAAATGAAACCTGACGTTTTGCCAGTGAGAAGTTTGTGACTTTTCCCTTGGGGCTTCTCCGTTCCTCGGCTCAGTTGTTGGCTCAGTTTCACGTTTACGCTCTTCCAACACACCTTTAAGCCTTTCTGCTTAGACACATGCTCTCACAAGTGCAGTATTAAACCTCTAATGAAAAGCAATAACTTTCTTTACATCTAACACTTCATCCAAACTGACAAGAAATTAATCTGGCACAAACAGTACAAACAAATGCACAGAGCCGAGGCTGGAGCGCTGGCGATGCATTAAAGAGTGAAGCACGTTTGTGTAATTCAAGCGTCGGGTAAACGTATACGCTGGCGCCCACTCATGTGATCTTGTCACAGGGATCTTCCATCCCCGTAGGGGTTTTCTTGTCCACAAATCAGTTCTGTTCACATTGTTACTGTGATCTGTAACACTTTCTCTTAAACATACTGCCATCTATTGTATGCGAAGTTACTTACTTGGTTTAGGCCAAACAGTGTAAATACAAGAAATTAAAAGTTAGAGATGGTGTCCTCGGGTACAGATGCAACAGTTCCTTGTGATAATCATTTAATCTACAGTCATGGAAAAAATGATTAGACCACCCTTGTTTTCTTCAGTTTCTTGTTCATTTTAATGCCTGGTACAACTAAAGGTACATTTGTTTGGACAAACATAACGATAACCACAAAGATTGCTCATAAGAGTTTTATTTAAGAGCTGATATCTTACCATTTTCCATGGTTTTCTTGATTATAACCTAAATCACTTAAGTTTTTACATCAATAGCTATGGCGTTGTACTGCCAAAAACACTGCTTTTATGTATTCAGTGTTTTCTTTTCTGTCTGTTTTAGTCACATGATGACGTTTAGTGGTACCAGGTATTAAAATGAACAAGAAACTGAAGAAAAAAAAAGTTGGTCTAATAATTTTTTCCATGACTGTATATCATCTATACCAGTTTATTCCTATTCCAACTCATAGAAATCTGGTCACATGACGTGTGATGGCCATCTAGCAGCCACACATGGAACATCAGGGTAACTTTGTATTTTTATTTAGATGCACAATTTATAATTTCATCATATGGTAATTTTATGGGATTATTTGTAATGGGTGAACACATTCAGTTAGTCCTGTCAATATTGCTTTACAGTGGTTTTTGGGAATTGATTTGGGAATTGACCAACCGAAGACGTTCAAACCTTGAAACAGCCAGTGTGAATGCAACGTGTGATAAGGTAAGTTATGATCTAAGCTATATTGTAATGAATTAAGTTACTTTATTTCATTAATATTGTTTTGATTATTGTGGTCGTATAGTGTCATTGGTGATTTACTCCCATTTATCTTACAGCCAGTCAGCTGCAGACTGCCTTCAGAACAAGCAAAAGCACACTAAACACTGTTATTAGCTATATTTTATCTTATTTTGTTACGTTATTCATACGTTGGTTGCTTTAATACCTGAATACTTTGTTTTCATTTTTGCTCTGGTTTGCAGTTTGCACTGTATTTTATCTTGTTTTGTTATGTTTATACTTTGGTCATTTTAATACTTGAATACTTTATTACTTTTGCTCTGGTTTGCACTGTATTCAATCTTGTTTAGTTTAGTTCTTTTAATACTTGAAATTCTTGAATATATTGTTTATTTTTGTTCTGGTTTACACAGCTATTTGTTCAGTTAATAAATAAATTTTTTTGTTCCAAGATGAATGGTTTCATTTCACATTTTTGCCACAAGATGGCACCAAATGATCGAGTCTAAAGGTGAAAGGTCAAGCAAAAGTAAACAAACAGTAGTTTGGTTTAGCCTATGTCAGGACTCGGGGCAGTTAAATGATTATTTATTAACGTGGCGTGTTTGTCATGAAACAATCGTGTTGCTGTAGCGTGTAAAGCACAACGGATCGTCAACATGATAACCAGGGCTTGACGCTAACCTTTTTGCTCACCAGCCACTGTGGCTAGTGTTTTTCCTCAGTCATTAGCCATTTAGTCTTTATGCTAGCCACAGTTTTGCTGTCAGTTTTTTTGTTCTTCACAATATTCTTGCATTTACATTTTAAATACAAACAACTGGCACAACTATTGTGATGTATCATATCAAAGAATAAGTTACCAGCCAAAGTTGCTTGTGAGACAGAAATTGTTACTAGCCACAGCCAAATTTTACTAGCATTTGGCCGGTTGGCCGCAGAGTCAAGCCCTGATAATAACGTTGGATGAGAGAACATATTTACGACACGGCCTTACCGGTGAAGGCTATTAGTGTTAGCAGTGGCTAGAAATAGCATATGTATCCACAAAGAAAATAGCGATGTGGATTTATTGTTGTTTACATCACGTAGCCTATGTAGCAACTGAACCGGGTAGAAGAAGACAACGTTTAGGTAAGAAAATCAAGTTTTATTCAACGCTAGACAACTTTAACATGAGCAACTATTGGCTGGATTGTCTCGGTTTTATTCGGGTATCTCAGTTCAGTTCGTGATCGGAAACTAGACTTGGGTCAGGTCGGTTCGGGGTCCAAATATTGTGGGTTCGGAACCCAGACATATGATAATAGCTCGGGTCGAGTCGGTTTCAGGTCGAATTTTCACGGGTCCATTCAGGTTTGGGTCCATGAAACCTGGACCTGTGAAGACCTCTAACTTTAAAGTCTGGAAACACCCTCTTGTAGCTCTTTTCACTGCAACCCACATTCACTCGTTCACACTGCACTCTCTTACGGCTTCAACACACTGAATCATTTTTGGGCTGTTGCAGAAAAAAGATCAATGTCATTAAAGAATAGTGGGGATCGACTGTCCTAAATCCTAAATCCTACTTGTTTGTCCTAAATCCATCAGTACGAGTGGTTTGACGATGGCCATCAGACTGGTCTCGTGACCAAAAAACTACCATAAATGTCTGACAGTGTCAGAAATCCAACGTCTCCGTCTATTTACCAGCCAATTAAAATTAAAACCACAATACTACAAAAATGGTTTCCTCTGGGTGGCAGCACCAGTTGAAACTGCATCTGGGACCTTTGCACGTCACGTAAACTTCCAGTTTTAAAAGCAAATCTGCAAACTGACTCAGAAGGCACCGATTTAGCAGGAGGTTAAAGACAAAACGTGGAAGAATATCGACAAGCTGAACAATGAAATTCTATGTTATGATACCATCAACTTGGCAGGTAACAGAGCAACACTGGTGAACCTGCCTACTTCTACTGGAATAACTGGAAGAAGCAATGGGAGAGAAGGATGCGAGTCTTTCAAAGCCCTGGATGAGTGCTAATTCTGCTCCATTAGCCTTAAATGTAGCCTTATTTTTTTCCCCATTTTGATAAAGCTTATAGTTAGGACTGGCTTGGGTGACTCCTGGTTGGACTTCCTGTGATTCTTCACTCTGCCCTCTTTAAGTTTCATGTAGGTAATGTATATGCCGTTATTACTGTCTAACTGTGTTTCTCAACTATACCTGGACTGATATCTTTGTCTCTGCTGGCCTCTCTGTCTCTGTCCTGTCACCCCTGACTATATGAGTGATTATAGTTGTAGTTAGAATAACTGGACTGAATTATATATATACTATATGTGTATCGTAATTAAACTGAATTGTAATGGTGGACGAGTTCTGAACTTAAACCACTAAAAAGCATTCAAAGTTTTGTTGTGAATTAACTATGTTGATAAGCTGAATTGTTATGGAACTGAATTAAAGTATAAGACTGTGTAGAAAGACAAAGAGGGCCGAAAGGAGAGAATAAAGAGGGCAGGGAAAAGCCCGGAGTAATATAAAGCCACGGCTTAAGTTCACATGTCGTAGCAGCCAGACGACGGGAGAACTGCTGCATTAGATCACTCGACCAGATAGGAGACGGGTTTTTTTCCTTCTTCTTCTTCTTCTCATTTTTTTATCTTGTGTGTGAGTGCACAAGAGTGCCTTGAGAGTTGTCGTGTTGGATTGCTCAGTCAGATAACTCGGCAGTTCCCATGTGGGAGTAGGAAGGTAACAGGTAACATTAGAATAAGTGGTCCACCTGGAATAAATAAAGACCTCTCTTCTAGAAAAGGAAAAGGAAACTGGGTAGGAAACTGAAACGTTTATAGAGCAGAGGTGATCTCACAGACATAGTTTCAGCGAATGAAGCTCTGAAGCATCGATGCAATTAAACAAATACTGAATCTGGAGGTAAATATTAGTCAGTAGGTGAGTAGTAACCTCTGAAGGTTATTACCCGAAGGTTCCTTTTTTTCTGAGATTTCTCAATCAGTAGGGAAATCCAAGTATCCACTAGGTGGCAGTAGTGGGGCTTTTGCGTGTCAAGTAAACTTCCAGTTTTAAAGCGACCGTGCAAACTGCCACTGACTTGTTGGGTGCCGAATTACCGCGAGGGTACGGACAAAGACGGGAAGAATTTTGACAAGCTGAACTTCACAAGAAATTCCAGGCTATGTTCCCGTCAGTTCACCAAAGAAAAGATCAACACCGACTGGGAGACAAGTGGTGATCCCGCCTACTTCTGGAATATCTGGTGGAGCCCGTAAGAGAGGGAGACCCGGATGAGTGTTAGCTCTGCCCCCTTACTTGTTTGGTTGCCCGGACGACGCCTGGCATGGAGGCTACTCGCTGCAACTCCGGGGGACTTGTCCCTGCGACGCTGGACGCTGGACGCTCCAGTTTGTGCCCGGTGTGTGGTGATTTTGCGGTCGGATGTCGACATACTGTCTGCAGGGGCCGGACCGGTCCTCTCGCGGCTGGTGGAGACATGCCGCCGCGGACATGGACGGTGTCGCTGGAGGCTGGTTCGGGGAAGCTAATCCTGAACTGCTACCCGCAGCAACCACCGCCACTGGTATGGAAGTATTTCTGTGCCACCTGAGTTTGAATACGAATTTTTAAGATTGAAAATTTTCAGCATCAAAATCAGACTTTGAATTTTAAAAAACATCAGATTTCTAGCACTGAATTTTTTTTTGCCTCTGAATTTTATTTTGTTAAAATAAATTCAGTGTTGTCTTAAAATATTCAGTTTTTCAAAATTCAACATGTAAAGAAATTCAACACCCCAAAAAATTCAGTGTAAAAAAAAAATAATCAACATCTCAAAAAAATTCAGTGTAAAAAAATTCAGTTTCTAAAAAACAAATCAGTGTAAAAAATTCAACCTCAAAAAATTCAGTGTAAAAAGAACCAGACTCAACATCCCTGTCTCAATTCAGCCAACGTCCAGCCAATCATGTTACGCTCCACCACAGCACCATCACCTGAGTTTGCTGCCATGGTCGACCGGTCCGTCTTACTAGCTGGGTGGGTGTCACATGACCAATGGAGCGTAACGTGATTGGCTGGACGTTGGCTGAATTGAGACAGGGATCGATTGCTTCTCCCTGGTGACCCGGATGTTGAGTCTGGTTCTTTTTACACTGAATTTTTTGAAGTTGAATTTTTTTACACTGAATTTTTTGAGGTTGAATTTTTTTACACTGAATTTTTTTTGAGATGTTGATTTTTTTTTTTACACTGAATTTTTTGGGGTGTTGAATTTCTTTGCGTGTTGAATTTTGAAAAACTGAATATTTTAAGACAACAATTATTTTTAACACTGAATTTATTTTAACAAAATAAAATTCAGAGGCAAAAAAAAATTCAGCGCTAGAAATCTGACGTTTTTTAAAATTCAAAGTCTGATTTTGATGCTGAAAAATTTCAATCTTAAAAATTCGTATTCAAACTCAGATGGCACAGAAATACTTCCATACGCTGGATCCGGGCTGCAGTGTCGACTGAACCGGGACGGGAGCCCCCGACGTGGCAGTGCTGCCCCTATCCAGCAGTCTACACGCCGGGGTGAGTCTGCTGACCTGGCAGGGACCGTCTGAAGACCTGGTGGGCCCGGTGACGCCAACAACCGGTCCGCATGATGAACCGGGCTCTGGGACGGTCGGCTCCATCGCTCGCCGGACTGAGGGAGCTCGGTCTTCCCAGAAGAGACTGTTTGGTTCATCGGTGTTTCCTCCTCTGACCTGTGATATCTTACTTGATTCACCATTGTGGAGATATACTGGTTTTAACGGCTGTCAACTGGAGTTAGCACTCGGAAAGTCAAATCTTCTTATAGTCATTTTCATAAGTCAAACCAGCATATTTTGGTGGTTTCAACTTCAAACTTCCAAAATAAGAGTGAGAAGGAAGAAACTGAACACATGGTCCTGAGTCTTCCAGTGTCGAGCATCAAGCATCATTTATTCCGTCTTGTTGGATCAATGCAGAACTTATAATGAAGCCTACGTATCAGAACGGATGTCTACGCAGCCTGTAGATGGATCTCCATGTTACAAACTGGTGGTTGCATTTCTATGCAGCTGAGTCTTTGCATGTTAATGAAATTAGGGACTAAATCACAACAGTTAACTCCAATATGTTGGGAGACAATACAACTCCAAATGAGAACCAGTTAGGACGATATGAAATAATGACACTGCCTCATTTCTCGAAGTGGAAATGTAGCTGCGTAAGAGCAGAGACATATTTTGAGGATTTCCTGTGGACGCTGAAGACATTTCTAGACACATTACAGTTGTATCCTGTGGAAAGTCACTCATGCAAGGACAAGGTTGGAAACTCTTCATGCTTTTGGCATCACACAGCACCCTTCATGTATGTTTGTTATTGCGTGATTCACCCTGGACTGCATTCCTCACATCCTAAAGGATTCATCTTTACTCCACAGAGACATCCTGGACGCTTTCACACTGAAACTTCACAGTTGCAATACAAGCTGCTGAAATCAGAATTCAAGATCTTCCTCTTCCCTGCTGTGAAGAAGAAAGTGGAAACACATTAAATTCACCAGTTATTGGGTCATGTGAACGGTGCACATTAATCACAAGGGAATCTAGTTTGTTGCTGGAACCAGTCCGTTCATTATAAAGCTGAACGTAAAAACGTACTAAAGTAACTGATTATTACGCACTGATTATTTTCGATCTACAAGTTCTGATTGGGGAACCAAATTTTGTTCACCCAATCAGACGTTTTTCTTTTGCATTTCTAACTACTGATTGGGTGAGGCAGATTACAGCCCGGCTTATTTGTCACCCACAGAGTATTATTTATTTTCCACCAAGTAGCGCATCGCGTGCTCTTGCTAACTGGCAGTCACGTTCGGAGTGATGCTACTTTTACAGGCTTCTCCGGTTTTCTGGTTTACGCAGCTATTAGTTCAGTTAATAAATGCATTTTTTGTTCCAAGATGAATGGTTTCATTTCACATTTTTGCCATAAGATGGCACCAAATGATCGAGTCTAAAGGTGAAAGGTCAAGCAAAAGTAAAAAAAACAGTAGTTTGGTTTAGCCTATGTTAGGGCTGCACAATTAATCGAAAAATAATCGAAATCGTGATTTTTGGTTGCCACGATTAAAATTTTGAAAAATCGTGATTAATCGTGACCATGTACAATGTAGTGACCTGCCTTTGGGCGTTCTTGAAGCTAAGACATGTTTACAGGCTGGTGTTTATGGCCAAAAATATCTAGGACCGCCTAAGTTTCATGCTATTGCCTTTTATATAATTTGTCCATCCCTTATGCAATACTTTCTTGGTTACATTTCATATCGTGATTTTAAATAACATTCTGAACAAAAAATATTTTTTATTGTTGAATAATCTTGATTAATAATCGTAATCGTGATTTTGATCCAAATAATCGTGATTATCATTTTTTCCATAATCGTGCAGCCCTAGCCTATGTCAGGACTCGGGGCAGTTAAATTATCATTTATTAACGTGGCGCGTTTGTCGTGAAACATGCCACGTCATTGTTGATGGCTAAGTTGAGTCTCTGAGAAGCCTCAGTTCATTTAGTTCAGTTCAAATAAAAGAAAAGTTATGATATAGCCCACCCGTTACTAATATTAGCGCACCATAATGTACTTGACTAGAACCGGTCCTGGTCCAGAGGCGGTTTCGTCTGGGTCAGTTGGTACTGCCTCTTGGAAATCAAAGCTGTATTTAGAGGAACCAGATAATTCCTCCTATTGAAGAGGAAAATAATGTGGTTATATGGAATAAAATGTTAAGAAGCTGCAGGACAAAAGCTGAGAATGTTTAAACCATCTGGTGGGTTGAGGGCATGAAATATTCTTGGAAACTGATGGTCTGACCTTTCCATGTCATGTCTGATGTTTTATGTCTTCTTTTAGAATATATTAGAAGAGCAATAGTTAAGTTATGAAATACCCATTTAATGCATTATTACTTAATTACTTAAAAAGATGCACCAAAGCTGTCAGTGCTCTAAAATAATTATGCTAACAAACCAGAAAGAAACAGAGTCCTACGTGCAAATCGAATGTCCTCCACACCAGCATTTATTCCATACCATAGTGTCCCACGAGCAGACAGCTTTCTGCGTCCATAAGCAGGGTCTCGTTAAGTAACAAGTCATAAAGAGCTCGCTGAGAACGGGGGAAACATACAATGGAGAGGAAAAAGGTGTTGCCTGTGGAGAATTAAATGGGAATCTGAAGTGACGAAAACAGAAGGTAATCAACAGTGGAGGTGAATGCAGACAGGAAGGGTGTAATGCACGTGGGTAAATGTTGCGTGGCCTTAGACCTTGAGGACGGGGGGGGGGGGTTTCTCCCACCAAACACACAATGTGTTGTAATCTATAAGCTTTGATGTGCAGCATAACGGTTGTTCTTGCACGTTATGTTGGTCGTCCCTTTGATCTCTGGGAACCAAAACCAAGGACCTACAAACATTTGTGTAGGATTTTGTTTACTGGACAAGCAACATGGAAAAATATCCTTTCAAACTAACCTCTCGTTAGTCTCAGTTGTTCATCGTAAAGCACCTAATGTAATCTAAAAGGTCGTAAACTTTAACACTTGTGGAACGGAAGGAAGGCCAGTCTATGTTCATGTAGGGTGTGTTGCAGGAAGTGACTGGTGTAACGTGTTGACCTGAAGGAAGGGCTACCATTGTATTAAAGTCAATGTATATAAAGTCTAGGGCTGGGCAACGATTAAAATTTTTAATTGCAATTAATCGCATTATTTCCCTGATTAATCGCGAAAAATTAAAAAGTGACATCTTAATATGTTTTTCGTTTTTTAATCTAACAAAAAAAAAAGGAAAAAATGCCTGTTTTTTTTTTTATATTTCAATTTTAGACTTGGATCAAAAATACGAAATGAAAAAAATGGTCCACAGGACTGAATTTGTTTTTATAATCAATGACTGGAATTTCTGTTGTCGTTACACATCTGAGCCACTAGATGGAGCCGCACTGAAGTAACCAGTAAGTGAACAGATCTGATGTAACATGGAGGAATAACGCGAAAGTTTTGTTGCAGTCCAGAATTTTCTTTTTCAGACAGAATTGTTAATATTGCTACCTGAGTTGCTACCTGAACTGTTAAGTATACAGATTTTTATCGTTCTTCATGTCTGTTCTAGGTTTTTTCGCATGTTTACCTGCCAATTATCTTCTGGATCCGCAGCAGCCAGTAACAGACTTTTCAAAACAAAAGCATGTGATCAACGTGCGTTAACGCGCGTTAAAATAATTGTCGGCGTTAATAAATGAATGCGTTAACGCGATAATAAAGCGTTAACTTGCCCAGCCCTAATAAAGTCAGAACTAAAGATTAGAACTTTTAACCTTGGTGCGTGTTCATTGATCAGACTACTTATACAAGTTATTGAACTGATAAATTCAGTTTTAGTAATTCACCGAGCTTCTATTTGTCTATCTACTAATGAATTGCATGTGAATTTAAATTGCAATTAATGGCATCTGATTTCTACAAGAACTGTGTTATAGGCCAGTCTCTGGAGCAATACCACTTCTGACCACATGGGGAAAGCATCTTAGGAAGGTTTATGTGTCAGTGTAAAACATAACAAAGTGGACCTCAAGTAGTACAAAGCGTTATAAGATGTGCCGGACTGTTCCCCACTCGTTAGCGCAATATTTTCAGTGGATCTTTTGTCAACACAGCAGATGCCACCATGTGGTCAGAAGTGGTATTGCTACATAGAGTGGCTTTAATAGAGACATGTTATGCTCTATTTTTAAGAAGCTGCCCCAATTTCCTGAGCCATTAATGAAATGTCTGACACACATTGGTCAAAATACAACAGAGATCCAGTACAAAGGTTCCCTTTTCAACTACATCATTAGAGCTTTAATGGTCCGTTTGATTTGAACTTAAATTCTCTGAGCTGAAAGTCATAAATTTCAGCTGGAGATTGAACTCACTTCAGCACCCAACACGCTGCTACTCATATTGATAAATTAAATAGTCAGTTAATGTTCCTGAAACCAATTCATGAAAAAAAAAACTTGTGTATAAATTTTAAACATATCAAAATGTATGCATGTTCGGCATTCATGAAAACGTTTGTTCCCCCGAACTTTTCATTTGAACCGAATCTATTCTGACCATATGTAGAGATTGTGTAACTGAGGAATGCCCATAAATATTGCTCATCATTCTCCGAGTTTAAAACGTTATTGCCTTATATGGACAGTTATAAAACACATGATGTAAAAGACACGCATGTAGCTGTTCGGGCCGTTTTAGAGCTCACCGGTGGCGTCATGAAGCCGTGGTGGCACCACCCTACTCTGCTAACCCAAGAAGGTGGACAAAATATTTATTGGGCTGCTGTGTCCTGTAGAACACGACCATGAAAGGAACCCGTCCAGAACCAGAGATCCCTGATGCGCCTGAAGCTAGTTGGTCATGCCAGCAACTTATTAAATGATTCTAAAGATAGTGGTTTCACACAGCCAGCACTGGTAGACTACTTAAACATTAGAATAGTTTACAAAAGTTTAACAACAGCAGAGTTTTGATGATATAGAGAAATGTGTTTAGTTTTTTTTTTTTACTTTTAGTTTAGTTATTGCATCCAACATCAGCGCTATGGTCCATTATTCAGGCGCTTTTGCGCCGACCTCAGGTCTCTCTTTCCAGCGCCGCCTCCTCGGCTGAATTCATGAGGTCACTAATGGACCCGGAGGTTTCGTGATCACATGACAATCATGCGGTAGTTTTAATCTCTTTATAGGGTCCCTGGGCAACGTTTGTGCTTATCAATGAGTTTTGCGAGCGCGCTGCCAAAGATTTTAATGAATGAGGCCCATTTTTAATGCCAGTTCGGTCTTATTTCATTCACAGAGTCTGACAGAGCGCTGTTCAATTTTTATTACTGGACGTGTTGCTACACTGTTTCTTAGCGCTAAATACCGTGCACAGTTTTCTACAGACGGGTCCAGTGTTTGGAGATGTAAATATTCAAACTTGGGTTTGTTCTCATTCTGAGTCCCAACCTCCAGCCTCCAAGATAAATTAAATCCACCATAAGGGGGTGGAGTCAGTCGGTCAACTGACTCCACCCCCTTACGGCTGTTCATCCGTTGCCCGACCTAAAATTGGAGTCATGTGAGTCGGCTGTCTGCTTGAGAGCAAAGAAGACTCCAAACATCAGATGCAGGAGAAGAAAGTCTCCAAGAAGATGGGTGTCAAATGGAAAACAGGTGAAGACGCTGGAATGCAGCTGGTTGTTCGGACAGGTGTGAGTGCGGCTGACGCCTCATCGGAGTTGTGTCTGGAACTATGGAAGTACCCAGAGGAAAATTTTACTGCTCAAAGCTTGCTCTTCTATAGCTCAGGAGACAAATTTGAGATTCTCATCTCAGCCTCATTTTAGTTTCTATTTTGTCTAAAATGTTTCTCATATGTTTCTCCTAAAATTCACTAGGAGCAATAGGTGAGACAGAGTAAATAGAGGGAGTCATACTTGAGACTTAAGGGAGATACCTTGCTAATCTCAATTCAGTGTTTTTAATGGCTCCTTTATTTCTCCTTGGAGAAGAAAATGAGCAATACTGGAGCTACTATAGAGCAATATGGTGCACACACACACGCACGCACACACCAACACGCACGCACACACACACACACGCACACACACCTTACAAATACAGCAGCAACTTAACTATATGTTGCCCCCTTAAAATGACCACGTGGCAACAGCTTCTCCTTTTTTTGTCTTTATTTGAGCTCCAAAAAGTTTGTTACATTTTAACACACACAAACGGTCCCCTGTGAATGACAGATTTGAAGTAAGTATTTAGGATTAGTTCGTGAACAGTTAAAACCAAAAAGAAAAACACTTACACGTCCCACAGTAGATCTAAGCATGAAGCTGGTACCTGCACCGCAACCCATCTCACCTGAGAGTGATTGTGAGCCTGCTTATATGCGTACCTACTGGGTCACGTGACGTCGACTTCCGCTTGATAAAACCAAACATAACATTAATATAACGATTTAAGATCAGTGAATTGAACTATTTCTTTGCCATCACCTCACAGACTCCAGGTGGCATAACAAAAATACTTAAAGTGCACCAAAAAATAGGTTGGCTACACCCTCCCCCACTAAAAAAAAAAAAAAAAAAAAATGTTAAACCAACATTTTAAAAATATACCAGGGCTCTAGCACACCTAACTATAGTATCAACAGTCACACCATTAATCTGATGTCAACTAGCATCCTAGCATGGGTATCATGTCCATTGCTTTTCAAGTCCATTGTCTCTGGTACAAGAAACACAAGACCAGTCGTCCACTTGTGTCGTTGGGTGGCACGTCCGAAGCATTGGTGGGCCCCCCCAATCTTCAGAACTCACTCAAGGAAAGTACCTTGACCCAAAAATTATATGGCAACAAATACCATGTCCCGTGAGACTTAGAGCCATATACTACATAAAAATATGTTACTTAAAATACTAATCACTATACTATACTGCATCCAATAAGGACTGTAAAGTGCAAGGTGCTTTACTGTATAAAGCAAAATATAAAGTGCTTTAGCTGTTCTTACAATCAATAAAACACATGTTACTACTGTACTGCAACTAATCATAAAAAGGATATAGGTTGGTCGATGCGCTGTGGTCTCGAGCCCTCGCTGGCCGAGACACGACGGGACAACTCTGCAGTTCTCGAGTTGTGGGCTGGCCAAGGTGGTCGTAGGTGAAGAGGCGCCTGGGATGTCTCGCTCTCGCTGGTCTGCTAGGGTGTGGCTCAGGAGCTTCCTCGGAAGAATCGGAGGATGATGGTTCAAGCTCTGATGAATCCACCCCTAATGCTGGCTCCGGCTCCACCTCCGACACGATCACCTCGACTCTCTCTGCAGGTGCAGCTCTCTGCTCAGTCTGTACAGGTGTAGGTGCTCTGGGCTGAAACTCTTGGGCAGAGGGATCGAGTGGCTGAGAAGCAGGTTGGTGTGGCATGAAGAGATGGTATTCTTCATCACTGGAGCTCTCCGTAGCTGCAGGCTGGATGCTGTACTTTGTCCTTCTCCCTCTTTCTGATGATCCTCTAGCACTCATGATCCTTCTTGGGGGACCAGTGACAGCAGGGGCAGGCTCAACCAGGTAAGGGCAAGGCAGGAGTAGATTCCTGTGCAGCACCCGTTGTCTTCCTGCAACATTCAGAGGCTCAACAAGGTAAACAGGACTTTCAGGACCTTTACTTCCTCTCACCACATGAATGACGTCTTCCCAGTGGCTGCGAAGCTTCCCTGGACCTCCTCGCTGTGTGAGGTTTCTCACCAGCACATGGTCACCTGGCTTCAGGGTGGAGCTCCACGCACGCTGGTTGTAGTAGTTTTGCCCTCTTTTTGCCGACTTCCGCATGTTCTTTAGGGCAATGTCATATGCTTCTTGCATCGCCTCCCTCCACTTCTCAGCGTAGCCCGCAGGAGTCTGCCTTTCCGTCTCACCGGCTTTTGGAAACAGGAGATCTACAGGGAGGATAGGTTCGCGTCCAAAGAGCAGAAAAAAAGGAGAGTAGCCCGTTGCCTCGTGAACGGTGGAATTGTAGGCATGAACCACTTTGTTCAGGTGCTCCTTCCATCTGGTCTTCTCCGTCTCCTGCAGGGTCCGCAGCATACTCAACAGAGTCCTGTTAAAACGCTCAGCAGGGTTAGCTTGGGGGTGGTAAGGTGTAGTGCGAGAGTGATACATAGCACAATATTTTTCAAGTTTTTCAAACAACTGGTTCTCAAACTCCCGCCCTTGGTCATGGTGGATCTTAGCTGGAAAACCAAAGCGTGGGATAAAATCATCAAACAGTTTTTTAGCTGCAGTCTTCCCAGCCTTGTCTTTGGTTGCATAAGCTTGAGCATACTTGGTGAAATGGTCCACCAAAACCAAGATGTACTCTTCACCCCCCTTGCTCTTCTCTAGATGTAAAAAGTCTATGGATATCATCTCAAATGGTGCTGAGGTCTCAATACTTTGGAGTGGTGTTCTAGTGACTCTGTTGGGCTTTTTCCTTTTAATGCAGGTGCAGACTTGAGTGATGTAGTGCTCCATCTCCTGTCTCATTTTTGGCCAAAAGAAACGGTCTCGGGCCAGAGCTACCATCCGATCAGCACCTAGGTGTCCCATCTCCTCATGGAGGTACTTGTACACGAGGGGCTTCATGGACTCTGGCACTACCAGTTGCATCCTGTTGTTGCATTTTCTCCACAGCAGTCCATCTTCCTCCAGCCACAGTTTTGGCCATTCCCTCAGGAGGGCCCTGATTGGTTCTCTCTCTGCAGCTTTCTCCCTATACTTTAGGTAAGTATGTGTTGTTTTCAGGTTGGAGACCCGCTGGATGACTGGATCTGCCTTTTGTTGGGCCTGGATATCTTGAATGGAAAAAGGCTGTATTGGTGGCATAATACTGCCATCTTCTGGCAAGACCTCAACATTACAGGTTACCGCAGAAATCCAGGTTGTCTCACCCATCTGGCTGCTCTGTAACGTCTTGCACACCGTGTCCAGAACTTCCGGTTGGCATTCCTTGGTGCACTCTTTCATGATGGTCTCAAAGGGCGTTGGTCTGCGAGATAGAAAGTCAGCGTCTCTGTTGGCTGCTCCAGGCCTGTACTTCAGCGTAAATCTGTAGTCTGCCAGCTCCGCAACCCAGCGATGACCAGTGGCGTTAAGCTTTGCTGACTTGGTGACATAGGTTAGTGGGTTATTGTCACTATAGACGGTGAAGTGTGGCGCATGGAACAGATAATCACGGAAACGCTCAGTTATAGCCCATTTTAGTGCCAGGAATTCCAGTTTACCTGAGTGCAGCTTGTAGTTCTTTTCTGCTGGTGTCAGGGTTCTGGAACCGTAGCCAATCACCCTCAGGATGCCATCCTGCCGCTGGTACAATACAGCACCGAGTCCTTCTTCAGAGGCATCAACATGGAGGATGAAAGGCCGCTCAAGATCAGGGTATGCCATAATAGGTGGATTTGTCAATTGGTTCACAATACTCTGCAAAACAGCTCTATGGGTCTCTGTCCAGTGCACTGGAGAGGAAGGTGGGAGCTGAGCACTAGGGCGTTTTGTCCCCCTCTTGTGGCAGTGTTTTAGCTCACCTTTGGGCTTCGCTAGCAGCTCATACAGTGGTTTTTGCCATCCTGGAGAAGTCCTGGATGTAGGCTTGATAATAGCTCAGAAATCCAAGCAGTTTCCTCACATCCCTCACTGTAGCTGGAGTCTGATGTGTGAGCGCCTTTACTGCCTCCACCTCCTTCGGGTTCATCCTGTAACCTTCTGCAGAAATAACACGCCCGACATAAGTAACCTGTGGCTTGAATAACTCACATTTTTCAGCCCTGAGTTTTCATTCCACAGGCCCTCTGTCTTCGCAGGACCTGTCTGACATCTTGCACATGCTGTTCAAATGTGCGGCTGAAAACAAGGACATCATCCAAGTAAGGTACACAGACTTCATCCCTCAAGTCACCCAGACATCCCTCCATGTGGCGTTGAAAGGCAGCCGGGGCATTTGAAAGCCCAAATGGGATTCTGATCCACTCATAGAGTCCCCATGGTGTTATAAAGGCTGTACATGGTCTACTCCTCTCACTCATGAAACCTTGGTGATAGGCCTTACCTTGGTCCAAAACAGTGAACCAGGAATTTCCACCCAGGTTTTCCAGAATTTCCTGGATTCTGGGGATGGGATGTCGATCTGGCAGAGTCTTTTCATTCAGCAGCCTGTAGTCAATGCATAAACGAAGAGTGCCATCCTTTTTCCTAACACAAACTACAGGTGAGGAATAAGAAGAATGTGACTTTTGGATCCAGCCTCTGTTTAGCAAGTCCTGAATGTGAGCTTTCACTTCTTGGTACAGGTGTCGTGGGATTGCATTATATGTTCTTTGGACAGGAGCAGGGTCTCTCAAACTAATGTCCATTTGTAAATCAGTAATGCAACCAGCGTCCCACTCACCTCTGGCAAACACGTCACACTCCTCCCTCAGCAGCTGCCGAACTCCTCGCTGCTGCTTTGCGGAGAGGTGACTCAGGTCCACCGGCGGGTCCCAGGACTCCTCCTGTGGCGCCTGACTAGGCTGCTCCAGTGGTGATGCGGTGCTGCTCTCCGATGGCTGACACTCTGTAGACTTGGGCTCCAACGGATAGATTGCATCAATACTACACAACCAGCCAAATGTTGTGCGGCCACACAGTGTGATGTTACAATTTGTTGTGTTCTCAACAGTCACTTTCACCCTTGTGTTATCTTGAGGGAGCTGAATGAGTTGCTCTCTTACCTTGAGTCCTGTGGGCCCACGGTGTCTCTCCAGGTTGGGCTCTAGCAAAACGTGAGGTCCAAGCTGTGCACTCTGTTGGAGAAAATTACATTGCACTACAATGGTCTTGTTTCCTGGAACAGTAACTGGCCATCTCCCTGAGCGAACCAGAAGGGAGTTGTTTTCATGGGTCTGCTTCTTTAAAACTGCTGCTAAGACAGCTCTGGCCGTTTTCTGTCCCACCTCTAGTGCAGAACAAAGTCTCTTTACCATGTGGTCAGCTGGAAGACAGTTCTCAGAGTCCTCACTTTTCAGAGCCAATTCCTCAATCACATTAAATCCAATGATGGGACGTTCCAACTCTGTC
This sequence comes from Hirundichthys speculiger, assembly GCA_018398805.1. NCBI lineage: Eukaryota > Metazoa > Chordata > Actinopteri > Beloniformes > Exocoetidae > Hirundichthys > Hirundichthys speculiger. Next base: position 147,899 of record JAGFBZ010000580.1, read on the forward strand.
GCAACCACGAGAACTGGTACAACCACAGGCTCGTCACTCATCCCAGCTACAGCATTTTTGCATAGTGTAAACTCCACTTCAATCCAACCCTGATATGGGATCTGTGTGCCATTTGCCGCCGACAGGTCCAGCTCCCCTTCCTCCAGTAACTCCTCCACCGGCCTCACAGCAACATCAGGCAAGTGTCTTTGCTTCCACCTGGCCCCGATGATGGACACTTGAGAGCCAGTGTCCCACAGCACTCGGGTGTCGACGCTGTTCATGGTAGCTCGGACCAGACACCTTCTCCCCACTAACTTGGCTGTTTGATGTTGTTTACCGGTGAGGGGCGCTGTGGCACAGAAGAGATCTACATTCCTTCCTGAATGTATTCTCTCAATTTTATTGATTGAGGCTGTGTTGTTCCTGGACCCTCTGCGGCAACCCATGGCCCAGTGGTCTGTACTCCCACACTTATAGCAGTGGTTGCACTTGCCTTCTGGGTTAGTCCGCTGGCACTGATGACACTGTCGGTTGAAGCGCGTCCCAGGTGGTAGTCTGTTGTAGTTGCAGCTGGCTTGTCCCCTCGGTCGGGGTAGGTCGGGGTGGGTAGCGGTTGTCTGGGTGGTTGGTGCAGGCTTGACAACTGAGTGGTGAGGTTCTGTATGGCTTCACAAATAGCTTTATTCCCTTCATCAACTTTATCCATTAATGTGTCTCGTTTCTTTAGCTGATCTTGTCTCTTATTTGTGGGATTGCTATTATACTCACAGCTCTCTGAGTCAGTAAAGTTGATCCCCTGACTCACGGCTGACACCTTGGCTCTGGGTTTGCCAGACAGCTTGCTCCTCCTCTCCATCTCCAGGTTGTAAGCAGCAGTCATTTTCTCCAGAAGGACTTCATCTGCAATTTTTGGAATTTGCAAATAAGGTTTTAAATCTGTACGTATAGTGTCATCTTGGAGTCCAGTGAGTATTGTCTGCAAAAACTGATTCTGAATCAACTCTGGGCTGTACTTTAATCCACTGTCTGCTCTCTCTGAAGCAAAATGTACCTGCTGCCTCAAGTCCATAACTCGGACTAAAAACTGGACTGGAGTCTCTCTGGGTTCTTGTGCAGCACGAGTGAGAGAGTGGTACAGCTCAGTAGCATCTTTTTCCACAAAATGAGTCCTTAGAATTTGTTTTAAAGCCTGAAGTGACAAATCATCCCTACTTTCCAGATAACTCCTCAGTTTTGTACCAGGGATAATAGCTTGAATCACTGCATCCACAATTTCACTTTCATCATATCCCTTTTTTAAGGCTTTTATAATTTGTCTGTCCAAACTGGCATATCCTAGTTTATCCTTTTGATTCTGTTCACCAATTTGACCATATATTTTCAAGTCTTTTCTATACATGGGGTGAACAATTGTTTGAGTTCTTTCAGATAAATTAATAGCAGTAGAAACAGTGGCAGCTGTGTGTTTTACCACATTTTCTGTGTTGGGTGCAGTACCAGCTGTGTCCACCGAGTGGCGGTTCGGGAACGTAGGACCGGACTCGGACGGCGTCTTTAATTCATCGATTGCATCATTCAGTTGTAATAATAAGGACATTCCTTCGTCTTCCAACGATGTGACATCGTCGCCTTCCAAATGCTGAAGAAGGATTCTTCTCAGTTTACGGGCTGAGTCCTCATCATCACTTTTAATGTCAATCTCAAATGCTGTACAGAGACGAACAAGCTTCGAAGCAGGTAAGGTGATTAACTTTTCCTCAATTTTCTCCAGCAAATCTTCCCATGCAGAGGACATTTGCTGTCCTGAAGTTGTCATAATTAGAAAGAGTCTTTTACCTTTGCTTTGAAGGCGACCTGCGTTGTGATCTGTTGTGCTGTAGCTGCTGTTAGCATTAGCTCCGTTCCAGCTCCGTGTTGGCGTTCCTCGTGGCTGTCCACCCGCGATACGGTCCACACACGAGCTCCGTTTGTAATGATCCACAGTAGCGTCCACGAACTTAATCCAACCAGGCAGAAACACCAAGATTTTGTTGTTGCCCCCTTAAAATGACCACGTGGCAACAGCTTCTCCTTTTTTTGTCTTTATTTGAGCTCCAAAAAGTTTGTTACATTTTAACACACACAAACGGTCCCCTGTGAATGACAGATTTGAAGTAAGTATTTAGGATTAGTTCGTGAACAGTTAAAACCAAAGAAAAACACTTACACGTCCCACAGTAGATCTAAGCATGAAGCTGGTACCTGCACCGCAACCCATCTCACCTGAGAGTGATTGTGAGCCTGCTTATATGCGTACCTACTGGGTCACGTGACGTCGACTTCCGCTTGATAAAACCAAACATAACATTAATATAACGATTTAAGATCAGTGAATTGAACTATTTCTTTGCCATCACCTCACAGACTCCAGGTGGCATAACAAAAATACTTAAAGTGCACCAAAAAATAGGTTGGCTACATATACACTTAAAATGTGTGTGTGTGTATATATATATGTATACATGTATACACACACACACACACACACACCAACAGGCATCAGGCTTTATAATTCTATATTAAATGAGATGACAGACAAATTGATTTCCCTTTTGGAAGTAATCTGGATCTTTATTTAAAAGTAGCTATAATGATGTTAACAATAATGTTTATAATAAAGTTAAAGAAAGAAAGACAGAAAAAGCTATTCTCACATTATGACATCACATCATTATGTAACCTGAACAATAAATGTTGTTTCTTTTAAATAAAACTATGTTTTTAAAATAGTAACATCTCCAATGGTGCTTTAAGCACTATCAGTACAACTTTAAAACACAACATGCACAACATTTTACAACTTCAGGGGCTTTTTTTGAACACGGTCAACAGTTCAACAGGTTTCAACAGTATGCTGCATGAAATTCTTTAAAGCTTGTTGGCCCTGATGCGGCATTTGTTTATAAAGGCTTTTTTAACCTTACTTTTCTAGACTGGTGTCCATCCATTCAGGACACTACAGCGCATGATGTAAGCTGCAAGAAAAAAAAACAGAGAAAAGAAAGCACAAATTACAAATTTCATAATGTAACAGCAGTTTTACAATGACAGTAATGAGAGTGTTTTTATCCCGATGTCACAAAATTCACATTGAAATATCTCTATGGTTCACACGAGAAATTCAGTAAAACTGTGAGGGTCGCTGAAACAATCAAAACATTAAAATGTAGTTATGTGTGATACATGGGGCTCTAACACATCAGAAACTATGCCAAATTTGGCCAGATATTGTGATGAATGTGAGAGGGGCAGAAGAAAGAGGGGAAAACAAACTGGAAATAAAAAAGAGAATTATAACAAACTCATTTCATTATGTATTTTTAAGGATGGATTTCTACAACCTTTCCATATTTCCATAAACTATAAGCAATGCACTTACTCAGAATCCTACTGACTTTGATGTTATCCAGGATTGTCTTTCCATCTGGCACCTTCCCATGCTTCCCAAAGGCCACAGCATTTCGGCACTCCTCTGCAGTAAAAAACTCATCAAAAAGAAGATGGAACAATCTGAGGCAGTCCTTCTTTGCTTCTGCATGTATTGCAGCCAGGCGGGTAGAAGACACGAACAGGCCACTTTCTGGATACAGCTCTTGCTTCCCAGATCTTTGTTTTGGAACCCCAACATCAGCCTGAGGTTGGATCTGTTCCACTTTGTCCAGGAAGGTTTTTAGGGCCTCGAGGTTTTGACCACCTGTGACACAAAATATGAATTACCTTACAGGGACACAGCAGCAAAAATGAACTAAAGAAAAAGAATAGACTAGTTAAAAATAAAATAAAATAAAAGAGATCTCATGATGGGAAAAAAGTAATAGTGTTAAGTCAACAATTAACTGCAACAGAGAGCAAAAATGTACTTACTTATACTGCACAGCACATCCTGCAGTTTGGCCTTCTCCTCCAATAATTTTTCCACCTCTGCCATGCATGGCTTCCACGATCTGTCTTCTCTTGATTCAGGCAAACTGAAAACTGGCTCTCCAGATTCTGGAAACCAAATCAGACTTGCTGTCTTATTCGCTAACATACATACATACATACATACATACATACATACATACATACAGTGATCCCTTGCCACTTCGCAGTTTGAGTTGCACAGTTTTAGTTATTATGGATTTTTTTCAGAAATATATTATAATAAAAAAATCAAGACATAATCGCTGAAATTCTGCAAAAATCCACCCCACAGCAGACGAGAGGCCGCAGCTGCCACGAAACATTAAACGATGACTCACAGCCTCCTGTAAGCAACAGAGAAACGCAGACGGACCAGAACTCTAGAATCTGAGCTCTGATTGGCCGAGACGCATTTACTACAGTTCAGAGACCAGAGGCTGTGAAGGTAACAGAAAGACCACAGTTTAGCCTTTGTCTTGTTTCGCTGCAGTGCCTCGCTACTTTTTTGCGGTGTTTAAACATATTTTAAACACATTATTTAGGCTCGGGGGGCTCCGGCTCCAGTTTACGGATTTGCCGGTCCCCATTGACCGCGAAAACTAAGGGATCACTGTAATGAAATATGATTAACCACCCACAGAAATCTGAAGAATTAACACCTGAATAAGTAAATAAAATTGTGTTTGTATTATGTTTAAGTTCTGAAACGCTGGAAGTGTGTGCTGGAGATACTGAACTCTGTCCAGCTGCCTGCAGAACTCCCTTATAAACATACACCATTTACAACAAGCCTTGTTTAGAGCAGTCTTAGTATAAACAACATGGATAATACTGAAAAAAAACAATCATTAATGACTTCAATGTAATTCTGCACATATTTTGTGTTAATTTGTAAGTTTTTTCAATGTTCAGTATTATTTAGTCACTTCACTAATTGTGAAAAAAAAAAACAAAGTGCATATTCTTTACATAAATATATTACAGCATTAAGTTACCAGTTAACGTTTGATAATCATAAATTCATGGCCACATGTGGTCCGGGCATATAGCCTCACTAGCTAGCGTCACTATTTGCCATATATGCAGACCAGTTTCTTCAAAAAAATATCTAAACCAACATAAACACTCGCCATTTAAATTGTAACAAAGTTTTACCCAAATTACGCGAGACAAAAATGTCGCTTACCGTCTTTTATGTCCGGTAGCAGCTCCTTCATCCTGCATCTCACCGCACTCCAACCGTTAATGTAAGTCAGTCGGACCTATGTCAACTGACCAATCATGATGCAGTATTTGTGATTGATGGCGCTCTCTGCCAATGAAATGTTGACGTTTGGGCTGCATCATTGACTGGGTTCAAATGCAACTCGTTGACAAATGGCCAAATGCAACTCGTTGAAGGAAACAAAGATGCAGCTGCTGTAAGTGGTGAGTATATAAAACTACACGTTTTCAAAACAATACGTTTACTTACGTCTTTATGATTAATTTTAATTAATTAATTCCAAAGCCTCTAATTAGTTAGATTTTTTTTTGATTGAGTGGCCCTATTTTTACATTTATTATTTCTACATGATTTTGTTTTCATTAAATATAATAACCTTATAATACCCCAATAACGAAATAATGTGAAAGATAAGTTGGTGATTATTATATGATTAACACTTTAATAATCTACTTATTAGTAATGTGTTTAGCAGAAGTATAGTGAAAAATATACATGTCTAGTCTAGTATACTGCTTTTCAACAACTGTTGTAAACAAGTCATTACTACGAGAAAACAAATTTGCTAAATACATTAGGATTTTTTTTTCTAGAATCAACAATTTGAGGTCAGATGACTGCCGCACCGAGCAAGAGACCAGTTCTGCTAATCTGGAAGCTGATGACATTGCAGATCTGGAAGACTCTTCGATCACAAATTTGCGTGACCTCCATAACACCAACCATACATCCCAGTGCAATGGACACACAAGTGAGATGCATCACTCTGGACTTAATGTTGAATCAGAGCTTGAACAGCCTTTTCACATAGATACATTTGTTGATCACCTACCTGAATTTGTTGAAGAATGGACTTTAGATGTTCCCTCAAGAGGAGGGAACAGAACCCAAAAGCCCGACAAACACTGGAGATCATCCAATTTACAGAGATGTAAAACATATTGTTATACTGGTTTTTGTTGGAATTTTGTAAAATAAATTTCCATAAATGTCAAATGCAAAAAGTGTGGCTTTCTGTTTACTGTTTTGATTGTTATTTTCCTCACTATTTTCACAAATGTGTTTGCTATTGGAAGTAATGGTAGCGTAGTAGTATTTTTAAGTGATAAAAAGATATGATACTGGACATTCTTTAAATAGTAACTTTATTTTCTCTCAAATTACCAATAAATTACTGTTGTTTTTATTTTACATTTTATGTGGTTCATGAAAAAAGACCTGAATAACATGCATTGAAATACTAGTTATTCAACAAAAATATAATTAATATAAAAGCAGAAGGTCTTATGCAGCCTACAAACATACATTTTCAATCAATTCATTCTGAGTACAGTAATACATCATTTTAAAAAATCACGTGGATTACAATAAAGTCACTGTTTAAAAACAACCAAAACATTGATCTAAGTCTGAGAAATCAATGAGTGCTTGTGGAGAGCTCTTCATTTCTTCTGCCTGAGCTTAGTATGAGATGGATAAACTGATGCTGGGATGAGAATAGATTGAGTTTATGGAGAGAGCTCTCTGATTTCTCTGCATGAGATCACAGAGAGACACAAAAGTTGAGAAACTCGGAGAATTATATCAGAGCTTGTTGAGATCTCTTCTGAAACTCAAAAGGAGACTAACTTGAGATTTAGTGCATCTTATTGCTCTGGAGAAAAAGATGAGACACAGGAGAAATAACCCTTAGTCTCAGTTTGGTGTCACACAGATCTCATAGTTGTCTAGGAGAAGTAAATAAGACATTTTTGAGATCTCTTTTTGAATTTTCTTTTCCTCTGGGTATTTCTGTGCCATCTGAGTTTGAATACGAATTTTTAAGATTGAAAATTTTCAGCATCAAAATCAGACTTTGAATTTTAAAAAACATCAGATTTCTAGCAGTGAATTTTTTTTTGCCTCTGAATTTTATTGTGTTAAAATAAATTCAGTGTTAAAAAAAATTGTTGTCTTAAAATATTCAGTTTTTCAAAATTCAACATGCAAAGAAATTCAACACCCCAAAAAATTCAGTGTAAAAAAAAATAACATCTCAAAAAAATTCAGTGTAAAAAAATTAAATGTTTAATACAAACAGCAAATAAAGCAAACAGACTCACCGCAGCACCATCACCTGAGTTTGCCGCCATTGCCGACCGGTCCGTCTTACTATCTGGGTGGGTGTCACATGACCAATGGAGCGTAACGTGATTGGCTGGACGTTGGCTGAATTGAGACAGGGATCGATTGCTTCTCCCTGGTGACCCGGATGTTGAGTCTGGTTCTTTTTACACTGAATTTTTTGAGGTTGAATTTTTTACACTGATTTTTGTTTTAGAAATTGAATTTTTTTACACTGAATTTTTTTGAGGTGTTGAATTTCTTTACATGTTGAATTTTGAAAAACTGAATATTTTAAGACAACAATTTTTTTTTAACACTGAATTTATTTTAACAAAATAACATTCAGAGGCAAAAAAAAATTCAGTGCTAGAAATCTGATGTTTTTTAAAATTCAAAGTCTGATTTTGATGCTGAAAAATTTCAATCTTAAAAATTCGTATTCAAACTCAGGTGGCACAGAAATACTTCCATATGGAACAGACCAGGTGATGGAGCAGCACCAAAGGCCTGGCGCCCACAGAACTGAGACAGAGATGCAGGTGTTTGGTCGAGCACCAGGATGAATGCAGACGCCACCAGCTCCTGCCAGGAGTTGTGTCTGGAGCAGAGCTCTTAGGTGTGGGCAACACAAAGGGTTGGAGATCAGAAGGTGTGAAAAAGGGTGAATTCCAATTCCTCCCTTAACCCTCAATCTCAACCCTCAATCTCAAAAATGCGCACTCCCGCTAAGTGCAAGTGTTGTCCCAATTCTTAGCAAGTCAAGTTGAGGGACGAGTTTGAGGGCTGTATCGCCCTCAAAATTGAGATTTTCCGACACCACCCTTGGTAGTAAGGGCTACCCAGAAGGCACTGGGTAATTTAGCCAAGACATCTTCGAAAAGGATGGTGACAAAAAAAGCTAGCTACAAACGTAAGTATCTTCGTATATCTTAAAGATATAAATGTTACAAAACCATTTTATTGTCTTTGTTTGAAACTTTTTTCATGGGTTAACGTCGTTGTTGCGTAACATTTATTTTTTTCTTTACGATGTTTGCTGCCGGACCGGCGGTCCGGGTCGGCTCCACGTTACTTGTATACCTTGTTGTGTAGCGACGGAGGACTGGATAATGAATCCTCTATTGTGTTATTTGCTAATATTATTTAGAGAATATACGGCGCTCTTTTCAATGTTATCCCTGTGTAATTTCAGGAAATACAGAGACAACACGGCTCTGATACATTTCAGTCTGATGACGTAACTGCACTCGGGGGGCGTCCCATTTCTAAGTCACAAGATAACCCTGACACTTACTTTCGAGGGTTAAGATTGAGGGCCAAAAATTGAGGGTTAAGGGCGAGGGTTGAGATTGAGGGTTAAGAGAGGAATTGGAATTCACCCAAAGTGTCTGGAGCAAAGAGGGGGACAGGTGGTTTGTGGGAAATAAAATATTTGGAAAATTGCGCACGGTGGTTGCAGTAGAGAATGAGTTTATGCAATAGCATTAACTTTTGTCTGGAGTGTGTTTTTGTTTAATTGTGCTTTTACTTACATGCACTGTAATAGTTTAGGCTCCTGAACGCTCCTCCTGTTTCATCCATTAACAGTAGTTTCCACAACATTCAGTAGTCAGTTTAAGGCTTTTCTGTTACTTAAAATTGCTTCAATTTCTATTGCTTTTTTTTTCTTTTTTGCTCCTTATCTTAAAGCAACCAACGTCAGGATTACGTTCTGTCTCCAACAGTGAGATGGGTGGCCAGTAAGTTTTCCGGACCATCCACAGATGCATGTTAAAGGTCTGTGGAGCAAAACAATCCAGAAACATTAAAGTCTTCTCCCTTCAGGGGGATTGAGGCAATGTGAAAAAGCCTCCTGGGGGCAGACGGATCAAAAATTAAATCTCTTGCAGGAAACCATGGACCTTATTCCAAACATCTGATCTTTTCTAGGTTCTGTTGTGAAAAATATTGGCCGGAGATTTGCAAATCATTGCCTTCTGTTGTCATTTACAGATTACAGTGTCCCAACTGTCTTGGAACCGGGGCTGCGTATCCAGATAAAAACTCCTCTGAGAATAAAACGTTCAGAAAGGTTCCCATCACACCTCAGCTGGAATCATCCGACTAACTGCTGCATCAGTTCGTCATCTTTGATGTCCATGCCAAAAGCTGCATAACCTGTTGATGGATCAGCTCAAATTAATGATTTTAACTCTCAGATCGTCTCCTGAGTGATGCCAGTCAAACAGCAGCAGGGATGGCAGCGGTGATGCTCATACTTTTGTTTTTTCATAGTCAAAGCAAGAGATCCAGTGATGAAATTTATTAAGTGCAGCGCTAATTCAAATCCCCAAAACACAACTGAATGGAAACATGTGCAGCAAAACTTTAGAAGAAGAAGTTACAGTGCAGGAAACACTCAAAGACAGTAATTAACCACAGACCAGAACAGTTTTCAGTTCAGACGCTGTGGTGACAGACCTCACATCAACAGACGGCTTATTCCAGAAAACACCAGGGTGTTCGCAGTGTTCACGTTGGTTTCAGCACATTAACTGGATAAGGTTGTTTTTTTTATTTCCATGTGAGTCCACTCTGAAAGGTTTTATTACACGTGATGTGTATAAACAACATGACTCCAAGATCAAACAAAAGAAAACAGGCCACAAGCAAGAGAACCATCACAGTTAATAGGAACCCTTTTCCTCTTTATTGATATAGCTTTTTTATTTTACAACCCCCCAAAAAAAGCATCTCAACAATTGGGATGCTGTGTTAAACATAAATGAAAAACAGAACGCAATGCTTTGCAAATCTCATAAACCCATATTTTTATTCCCAGAAGAACATTGTGCAGTGATTTCTGGAAATGTTCCTGAGTCGAAGCAGTGATGTCCAGTAGAGAATCGGGTCTGTTTTTAATGCAGTGCTAAATGCTAATTGGTTGTCAATGTTTTTGATTTGCACCAGTTACTGTTCCAGCTTTTTTGAGACGTGTTGCTGCCATCAAAGTCTAAATGAGCTCATATTTTCCATGAAATGATACAAAGTCTCAGTTTCAACATCTGATCTGTTCCTTATGTTCTACTGGGAATAAATTATGGCTTTATGAGATTTACAAATCATTGCATTCAGTTTTTATTTACGTTTTACACAGCATCTCAACTTTTTGGGAATTGGGATTGTACACTGCCTGGCCAAAAATAAAAATAAAAAGTCGCCACCTGGATTTAATGAAGCAAATAGGTCCGAGCCTCCTATTGGATAATTACTGCATGGATGATTATCTTTCAGCTGGCAACAAGTTTTTAAACCCCAACTGGTGCAATGAGTTGCTTCTCATTTCCTAAACAACCATGTCAAAGACACATCTGTGGTCGTGGAAAAGATGTTAGTCTGTTAGAGAAGAGTCAAATCATTGGCATCAAGCAGAGAAAACATCTAAGGAGGTTGAAGAAATTACCAAAACTGGGTTCAGAACTGTCCAACGCATTATTAAAAACTGGAAGGATAGTGGGGACCCATCGTCTTCCAGGAGGAAATCAATAATCGTGATCGGCGATCACTTAAACGTTTGGTGAGATCAAATCAAAGAAAAACAACAGTAGAACTCAGGGTTGTTTAATAGTGAAAGTATGAACATTTCCACACCCACAATGCTAAGGGAACTCCAGGGATTGGGACTGAACCGCTGTGTAGCCTTAAGAAAACCACCAATCAGTGAGGCTAACTGGAAAAAAAGGCTTCAATTTGCTGGGGAGCATAAAGATTTGACTCTGGATCAATGGAAGAAGGTCATGTGGTCTGATGAGTCCAGATTGATCCAGAGTGATGGGAGCATCAGGGTAAGAAGAGAGGCAGATGAAGTGATGCTCCCATCGTCAATAATCAGAAGCTAAAGGCAGTCCGACCTTTTTTGGGGGGGGTTTTTTTTGGCTGGTGACTTTTTTTTTTTTGTTTTGACCAGGCAATGTATAAACTTTTATTTAAATTTTCACTTTAAGAGAAATTCATTGTTAAAAGGTGAGTAATGAGCTGATCCTCATGTTCCTTTATTTTTTCTTCTCAGTTAATTGATATCCTCTGAACTTAACTCTTTCCATTTTTGACTGTACAGATGCAGAAGAAACTGTGTCTAGACATTATAAGATAGACGTACAACCTATTAGACAAATGAAGCATGTAGTGACAACCAGACTGGTTTACTGTTGTGTCCAGTACAGCAGAGGAAGAACACCAGCGAATGACTGACTGTTGAAGGTTTTATTCTGCAGCCAGGATGGTTTTTGTGAGTACTGGCTCTTGGATTGCCTGTATGAGTCTTTGTATAAAGCCTGTTGTGATTGGTTCGGTACGTTCGGTACCGGTGGAAATGGCTGTGAATAGGAGGGGTACCAGGCCCATTTTGGCGTAGTGAGTGGCTCTGGCTGACCAAGCTATACATAAATATGTATTGGACTGAATTAAATTATAAATCGGTGATAATAATTTAAATTTCACTGGAATATGATTGAAGTATAATTGTACTAAAATGTTGAAATGTCATTAGACTGCACTGACTTTATTTGTAAATGGGCGCTATACAAATAAACTGAAGTGAATTAGATGGCTTTTTGGGTTTTTTTTTTTTTTTTAACCACGTCCCAACAAGCTCACTTGATCACAAATTTAAAAAAAAAACTTCTGGGAGTCCATTTATAATAAAAGTGATCAGCCACAGCAGTTTCAAAATTGAGTTTGAAGTCAGTTGGTATTAATGGATCCTTTTAACTAATAATCCCTTTAACTTCTCATTTACATGTAAACCATTTTTAATCTCTTTAATTTTCATTCTTATTCCTCTACATGCTGTCCTCTGTTACTTTCATGTGTTCATTTATTTCAGAAAGCTTTCACATTAAAACCGTTATAGATCCACGTTACACACATCCATTCAAATCGAGTACATCTCAGTACAAGCTAACACGTTCACTTTTAGCCTCTGGTGACTCTTGAGGTCATGTGACCGCCTGTATTTGTTGGACAGGTCCTGGCAGGTCACACTGATGAACTAACCGCACAACTCATAACTAAATAAAGGTTTGCATTCTGCTCTTAGCAGCATTCAGGTTAGTTAGCGTTTCTTCCGCTAGCGTAAACCCTGCGGAGCACTGTTGTAATTGTTTAATTGTGGACAGTAGAATAATACTTTCACTTGTGACTCGGTTTTTGTGGTGCAGTCAAAATAATCATCAGTCTGTGATTCAGACCTTCAAACACCTAAAGCACCTGGTGACTAAACCAACAGGTATTCCCTCTCCTCTCTCATCAGGCCTGAATGCGTTCTTTGTGGCTTATTAGCTGTCGCTTTGTATTTTTACAGCAGTGTTTTAGTAAGAGATAAGCTCTCGTGGGTTCTTCTGAGTTTATTTTCTTGGCGCTGGTGTTCTGGCGTCCACCAGCCTGAAGTTCCCATTCAAAAGGGCGGTGAGCTCTGAAAGGAGTTGTCTAGACCTTCACGTTCAGCGCTCCAGTCTTCGGCTCTGCAGGCAGCTTGTGTGTCATGTTGTCAGTCATCTTTTCAAGCGTTGTTTGAACAGAGAATGTTTTCCAGCAGCCGCCCTGCTTCTCACGCAGGGCTTCCCCAGCGTCGAACCAGGGGCGTGACCATCACAGGCGTCTTATGTAAAACCTCCACAACCGTCACTACAGGTACAGTTGAAGCAAGTCCTTCAGGAGAGTCGGGCCAAAAGCTGTGATGTACGCTGATTATGACGTTACCTTAAGATGATGTCATCAAACAAGGTTGTAAATATGTTTATTTATGCTACAAATTTGGACATTTTAATATGAAGGTATACAAAGACTGACTGGTTTTTAGAGCCTGTCCTAGTGGACAGTCAAAGAACTGCTGGATTGAATGAGACTAGCGAGCCTCCTTGGTCTTTAGGTTTACATAGAGTCACCTCATTACATCATTACGTCTCTTCCAATGATGAACTTTCCTTAAATGTACTTTGAATTTCTTTAATAGACTGTTCGATCTTATCCAAGTCATGACGTTTAAACCTCTCTCACAAATAAACATCTTCAAACACATCACATTTGGGAGTCACTAGTCCTTTTCATCTATATTCATTTAAAAGTGCAGAGGAGCAAATATAAATGATTAATTCATTCAGTCAACTGAAAATTAATGGCTTGCAATCAGATCTTTTTTTTCTTTTGCAATTACATTTGAATTTACCCTTAAAATGAAAAAGGTGAGGTGATATGGTAATTAAAAAAAAGTATAAATTAATTATGTTATCTCAAACAGGTGATTGTAATGATGAGTTGATACAAAAGCATAGTGGATGGATTTTGATAACATTTTCAGGAGTTGTCAAATGTGAAAAGGAAGAACCGATTTCATTTTGGCTGTGATCAGAAACCACCCACAAGCAACACCCTGTTGAAGACAGTGTGTCTTTGGCCCTCACAAGGGCTAAGTTGTGGGATTTGCCGCATGCATGATGGCAAAACTCCGCCCCCCAAGGTGACAGTCAGTACAGGGAAGGTCAGTGACATCACAGCAATGCACTAATAACCCTCCAGTGAGTGTCCCACACGGTGTCCTAGCCCACACAGAGGTTGAGAAGTGGAAGTTGTGGTGTGCGTGATGGCGAAACTCCACCCCCAAAGGTCGAGGTCATCATAGGGAGGGTCAGTGATGTCAAGGCTACCCACCAGTAACCCACTAGTGAAAATAGCATGTCTCTAGCCCATACAGAGGTTGAGAAGTGGGATTTGTGGCATGCGTGATGGCGAAACTCCGCCCCCAAAGGTCGAGATCATCATAGGGAGGGTCAGTGATGTCACAGCTACCCACCAGTAACCCTCCAGTGAAGATAGTGTGTCTCTAGCCCACACAGAGGCTGAGAAGTGGGGCTGGTGGCGTGGAAAAAAGCGTTTTGAATAGGCTCCGCCCCCTCAGGTTGGAGAAACCTAGTGGTAGGTCAGTGACCTAAAGGGCATCCTCAAGTTTCCTCCGGTGAAAACAGAATGTCTCTAGCCTGCACAGGGGCTGAGTTATGGTATGAAACTCCAAGGGGTCCAAAGGACCCCTTAACACCCCGAGAATGTAGAAAATCCTAACAACACAGAAACCAATGAAGACATTCAGGGTCTCTGCAAAGGCTCCTTGGTTGATCTCTTGATCTGAATAAAAACAACCAGAGAAAAAAACAACAGCAAAAATAATAATAATAATACATTATTGAAACTCAAACTTGAAACTGGACTGGAAAATAGTCAATTAAAGTTGAGATTTAATCTCTTTCTCCAAGCACACCTACTCACAAAAACATGCATATGTCTCTGGCTCATTGAGAACAGTGTTTGTTGCTACAGTATTTGAGTTTAAATATTATTTTGTTATTTCAAGCAGCCATCAGGCGAGGCAGAACTTTTCTTTGTTGTGCACACTTCGTCAGCTCTGCTGATGAGGCAGAAACATTTTAAAACCCCAGCTTTGATCGTCTTACTTCCCTGACAGATGTGCTTAAGTTTAATTTTAATCAGCCGTTGCATTTTTTTTCTCTTTTCTTAGACTTATCTCGCTTTCAGATCTACTTTTGGATATTCTAGGAACTACAAGTGAATCTACACTCTGAGAGCAGGGAGCTCCTGATGTCTAGGTGCTTAATTTTATACACCTGTGGCCATGGAAGTTATTGGAACACCTGATTCTGTAATACTGTAATACATTACAGTATTACAGAGGTGAAAAAAGACTGGAAAAAAAACTATTAATATGCTGTTTAAATGACATATCCTGATCAAAAATAACTCAAAGGTTTCTCACAGTTACACTGGAGGCTAACATACACTTGGCTAAATTTGTTCCTCTCTCTGTCCTCCATCCTCTCTGTCCCATCTCCCTCCTCTTTTCTTCCTTTACCCGGCAGTTAAATAGGAAAAAAAAAGGATTACACACATGTCTTAACTCTTAGTCTGGACTGTTCATTTTCCTTTGACTAAACTCAGAAAAGACTGAGGTTGTTGTCTTTGGACTTGACCATATCAGAATTAGACCGTCTAGCCCTCTGGATGACATCACTCTGACAGGTAGAACTGTTATAAGGAAAGTTGGACTTGTTTTGGCCAAGGTGTGTCCTTGATTCACACGTTAAACAACTGACGTCTTTTCTCTTCCTGATGTTGTCAAAATAAGAGACATCTTGTCTCAGAGGACCTGTTCAGATCTTAAATTCAAATTCATCCCAAGAAATCCCGTCAGAAGTGGTCAGCACATACAATCATGGAAAAAATTATTAGACCACCATTTCTTCTTCACTTTCTTGTTCATTTTAATACCTGGTACCACTAAACATCATCATGTGACTAAAACAGACAGAAAAGAAAACACTGAATGCATAAAAGCAGTGTTTTTGGCAGTACAACGCCATAGCTATTGATGTAAAACTTAAGTGATTTAGGTTATAATCAAGAAAACCATGGAAAATGGTAAGATATCAGCTCTTAAATAAAACTCTTATGAGCAATCTTTGTGGTTATCGTTATGTTTGTCCAAACAAATGTACCTTTAGTTGTACCAGGCATTAAAACGAACAAGAAACTGAAGAAAACAAGGGTGGTCTAATAATTTTTTCCATGACTGTATGTTCACACCTGGCATTAAAATGTGTACCTAAATCCATCTTGAGTGATCGGATCTGACGTTCCCAATCAATATGCAAACAAGGAAGCATGTTATTTCTGGTTGCGAACACCAAATTCATTGCTATTTTGTTACTTTTACTCAACATTGGCTGTAAGTGACTAGACGTTACTCTCAGAAAAAGAAGAAAGGATCCCACCAACTTTATTCACAAAAGGGTTTGTGCAATATAGAAATAAAAGATCCATCACAAGCTCCATGAAGAAATCAGTCATCCCCTTAGTTGAGGATTTGTTTATTGTCCCTGAATCTAGTCGAGGACACTTTCCTGATAAAACTGCAAAGAAAATGTGGACACCAGACCCCCAACCAGGGGTCCTCTGTTAGTACGGAGTTTTCCCTTCCACTGATGCCTCATACGTGTTCAGGATGGGGGGGTGAACTGAAATCAATGAACTGAACTAATTTAATACTATTTGAAAAGTGCCTTGAGCTGACTTTTATGAGTTTGCGCTGTCCAAATGAACTGAAATAACGATATTTGAGGGAAGAGTTTAACTGTCAACTTGGCAACCAGAAGTCAGCGGGAGGAGGACTGCATGGAAGAGTAGACGACATTGACGACATTCACCATCGACCTCAGTGGAGGAACTGGAAAAATGAGTTATTTCTTGGTCTTAGGATGGTTGAAGGACAAGTCTTCTCAAGGCTTACAACACATTTGCTCTCGCAGCAACTCAATTAATCTTCTAGGAAAAGCCTGCCGACACTCAACGAGCTTATCGGAAGCTGGATTTGCTCTGAAGACCTGTCATCATTCATCAGGCTTCATCCTTTCTGGGTGAGTATCAAACTTCCCCACAGGAATGTCTCTGGTAGGGACGAGCCGTGTAAACCTTTGTTGTACTTACATGTCTGAGTAAAAAACAAAAGCAGCAGCTAAGTCGTAAAACCTTTTAATCTGCCATATCTAATATCAGATTTCATGGCTTTTCGCTCCTGCTGACAGTGGAACGTTATTTTCCTGCAGTTTTCATCCAGCAGTGCGGTTTACAGATACAGTGTGGATTTATAGACTGGTACCTCCTGCTCACTAGAAAGCTGCATAGATTCAAATGTTTGTCACAGTTTATATTAAACGGTTTAATAATTTGCTGCTCCACGCTAAAATACTTTGGCTTGCAATAGCCCTAAAAGCCTCCTTGGAAAGTAACGTGGAATTGATTGGGAATAAAAGCAGGGGTGGGCTGTCCAGGTCACAACTAGGGATGGGCATTTGGTCGAGATTTATTCTTCGATCGTCGGGAGAATTAATGATTAATAATCGATTAATCATTAATATTTTTATATTGAAAACTATCACAAATCTTCTAGATATCGGCGTGGCGTTTGTTTTCCCCTTTGGCCTGGTTGCTATGGCCTGGTTGCTATGGCCCGCGCATGCGCCAGATGTGTTCAGTGAACCGGATGTTTGTTGTCGACAATAATGTGACATTTCCTGTTTCTTTTCTTTAAAAAAACAACGATAATAAAACGAGATATCGAGGAGACTACGTAACAAGGACAATTTATATCAAGGCGCCAGTATTACAGGCTTTTTGTTTCTTAAAAAGATGCGCTTGTTGTGAGCTCGATGTGCGCTGCAGCTCGTTCTGGTCCGTGCTAACACCGAGTTGAGGCTAGGCTAGGCTAGGCTAGGCTAGGCTGATGATGAACCGCCTCCACCGTCCTTTACAAGGCTTGGATGCGCGTTGTTCAAGTGATACATCATTGTCGTTGTCGATTAATTGTATTTGTAATTAGCATTGCAGTGATTGCAGTACACTTTGCTCATTTTCTAAACGAAAATGGTTCCAAGCCACACTTTACGCGCCGCGACCGCTTCATGATTAGGCGATGACCTACAGAAGCTCGCATGTAACAACTGAGTCCAGCCAGGGTAGGGTGATGGTGAAATGTTGCCCCCTGGTGGCAAATTTCTATCGGTGGCACAGAGAAATGCATCGCATTGTTTGAGGACGTGCAATTGAGAACCTATGTTCGGATTGTTTAAAAAAAAAAAAAAACATTCGGTTCTTCGACGAAAATTAATTTCTTCGACGAAATTCTTAATGATCAATCATCGATTAATTGATTAATTATGCCCATCCCTAGTCACAACCAATCAGAGGTGGGGCAAAGATAATGTTTGTATGGGGCATATTACCATTGTTGAAATGCATCTTTCTCCATCACTGTCAGTAGTTCTTTTTTCTTTTTTTTTCACCCCTAAACTGGGGAAAATCAAGGCTACTGGCTCAGTAGTGGGTGCGCTGCACACTGCAGTAAATGCTGGTACTACAAAGATAACCGCATGGACGTAACCACGCATTCTTTGGGGGGGTCGTGTCCCCCCCAATACTGGGAAAATACCAATCTGTCCCCCCCCAATATTATGTGTAAATATGTTAAATATTTCCTCCTTTTATGAAACCTGCCTCAACAGTCCGTCTCTTGTTATTTCCGAATATTTACCGATCAATTTATTTCCGTTTATAAGGAACACTAAAGTGTGTGACCCCCCCCCCTCCCAGTTGTACACTTGGTTGCGCCCATTTAACGGCTCTCGGTTTGAAGCGGCTCCGACAGAGGAAACAATAGAGAGCGTTGAATGTGAAAGAAAGGAGGGAGCAATGTCTTTACCCAAAAAGCAGAAAAAACAGGACATGCGAAGTTTTTTCAGACAGTAAGCAACTAGATAGCTAAAGAGGAGTGATGTTGTCATACTGAGTGTGTTAATTTTTAAATTAATTTGAAATATTTAACTTGTTAAAAAGGGCTCAGTTTGTTAGTTGAGCTAGCTAGCTTGAAGTGAAGAGACTGTATCATATGATATGATGTGTCTTCCGTGTGTGCTGCTGTTTTCTCTCTCCGTGTGTCGTGTGTATGTGTGTGTGTAACACTAGTAATACAAGCAAAATATTCAACGTATCAAATTAAAAAGATCCTCAGGGTCAGTTATTCTTCTGGTACAATAATAATAATATCTGGTCATAATGCAGGCAGCACAGAGAGACAGGGAGAGGGATGCTGTAAGACAGGACCAGACAGGGACAGTCTCTGAAGACATGGATGATCAGGTGAGACACTGGAATACAAGACTCAACAGCTTGATGACATTTGTTTTAACCTAAGCCTACGTGTCAGTAGTAAATAAAACTAGTAAGAAAAGCAGAATATTCTAAATAAAATTTTCCTCAGGGTCAGTTATTCTTCTGGTACAATAATAATATCTGATCATAATGCAGGTAGCACAGAGAGACAGGGAGAGGGATTGTGTAAGGACAGGCCACACTAATTTTTTTAATGTCAAATGAATAAATCTGTATATATATTCAATTAACATTAATATTTTACATTTAATATTTTTGTACAAATCTATGATTTCATTCACATTAAACGTTTCAGTGTAAATGTGCAGACATTCATTTTGAGACAAATCAACAAAATAGAAATTAACTTGGAATTAAAAGTCCATTGTGTGCTATGGACTTTTTGTTGTTCCAATCACAATATTTACATCAACATGCTTTAGGCATGTAATTTTTCCCAGCTGGAAGCTATCCTATTTGCTACTATCTCAGAGCAATTGCAGACTATTCCTTTAAATGTGATTTCAGATGGTCAATAAATAAAAATCACAGAACTGTGGGAAATGCACCTTTAAAAAAAATTCTGGGGGAGGCTCTCATTTGGACCCCCCCAATGTCTATACCATGGTTACGCCCTTGGATAACCGCCACATCTCTTCTTCAACCACACGTTTCCTTTGATGCTCAAAGGTAGTGTGTCGCTTCATTTGGTAGTCTGGCAAAAAAAAAAAGGCAGATTCACCCAGATGCAAGTACCTGCCCAGTCTTGCTTCAGTTTTTTTTTTTTTCATGACATTCAGATGACATTTGTATAATTTAAGGCTACTGAGTTCTTTGATAGCAAGGGAGCAAACAAAAGGATGAGTTAACCTGAGCTTGACCCTTGTGTGCACAGTTTGATCTGATTAAACCCCCTAATAAGAACCTTTCTCTGCTTTGGATGCGAGCCAAATCTCATAAAAGCGTCTGTCCTACAGTGTAGACTTTTGATAGTCAAACAAAACTGAGGATGTCAGCTCAAGTTTATGGGAAAGAGGGAGACAATGCACAATGCCAGCTCCAGAAAACACTCTGTTTTTGAATGTGGATCTGTACGTACACGACAGAGCAGATTTGTGCACGCATATTTTTTGGCAGATTTATAGAAACAGTAATGTGGACTGTACATGATTGAACCCTTACTCCTTCCTGAGGACTTAGGAGGATAAGCTGCAGCAGGTTCTGCTAATCATCAGCCTTTGATGAACCCGTCATCAGCAGGCATGCAGACCTCTTTAACAGCAGATATTTGGACAGTTTGCTGATCTGGAACATTCAGGTATGTGTCAATACAATGCCAAAAGGCATTAAACTAAGTAGTGGTCTTAAAAAAACTGTTTTTCCAACATATAAAACTGAAAAGGGGTCACAAATTCTTTGGCAAACAATCTAGAACTCTTTTTTTATTGTTATTTTAAGCTGGGATGGATGGATGAAGTTCTAACATTTTCTAATGACTGCCTGAAAGCACTCTTTGCGTGATGGATGACAGGATGAAGAGCCAAATGCAGGACACAAGGCAGGTAAAAATTCAGAGTTGATGTCATACATGTGGAATTAATCCAAGGGATCACAGCTAAAAAGGCAGCAGCAGCAGAAACGGAGGAGTATGCATACAGAATGATGACTGACGATAACCAGGTATGAATGGCAAAAAAAAAAAAAAAAAAAAAGAACATCGGGGGTGGTCAGCTAAATACAAAACAGGTGTGAAGAAAATGCAGGAAGCAGAAATAGCAGAAACGAATAGGATAAAATCAATTTCAAAATAAAAGAACCGGTGAATAAATCCAACTGAATCCAAACCCAATTCTGACTGGAACAAAAAAATTCTGGGAAAATAAAAAGGAACATAAGCAATCTCAGAATTCACAGCAAACAACCCTGCAGGAGTTAAAAAGTAAAGATGGCATGTTAAACAAAAGGCCAAAACGGATGAACACATACTCTGTATATTAGATCACACAGCTGTGTGGAGATGATCCGGACGGAGACACAGATGTATACATTTAAAGTGTTTATTGTCATATGCACGTAAAAAGAAGTTCTCTGTGCAATGAAATTCTTGCTTTGCTGTGGGCATAAATGCCGGAAGTAAAAATAGATATAAAAAGTACAAAATGAAAAAAACAAGAAAAAAAAAATTAATATACAAAGGCAGAGCAGAAATAAATATCTAGTGTATATATATATATTTATAGGGTGTCTGTTATTTACATGTCCAAGTTATGCAGGTTGTGTGCAGATGTGAGGTAGACATTGTTTGTCAGCTGTTTCCCACCAAACACCAGATGTCCATGGACGTCCTTGTTAAGGCTAAATAAGATCGGCCCGTCGTGGTCATTATTTAGCCCTAAAGAAGATGTTAAAAACCCGTATCTGTTCATCCGTCCTGTCGTGGACCACATTTAGCCCAAAACAGGATGTTGATGGACATCAGTGGATGTCTTCCTGTAGACGTATTTTGAACGTCTCTGAAGTGACGGCTTTTCACTTTTCAACCAAATCAAAATGTTAAGACGCCTGACAAAGTTGTCTTTTTAACGCAACTTTGCTTGGTGGTTCAGGAGTCTGATGGCAGAGCGGGAGAAAGAGTTTCTTAGCCTCGAGGTTCTGCATTTCATACTACTGTACCTGCAGCCTGAGGGCAGAGGCGTGAACAGTCCAGGTTGTGGGCGGCTGGGTAGGTGAGGTTTCTTCTGTGGTGGTAGATGCTCTGCAGAGAGGACAGTGGAGTCCTGACGATCTTCTCAACAGTCCTAATCACTCTTTGCAGGCGGCTACGGTCCGTAGCAACAGTGTTGCCGTGATGCAGCTGGTTAAGATGCTCTCTACAACGCAGCTGTAGAAGTTGTTGAAGGTCTTGGGCCTAGCCCTTAAGTCCATCTCTGACATGTTAGAGCCATATGGGACTCTGAGAACCTCAGGTAGTCGTCTCCTGCTGGTGTCCACAGTCAGGACTAAACAAGGTGAAGCTGCGTTTCAGTTTTATGCTCCTAAAATCTGGAACAAACTGTGCATAAGACTCTGTCTTGCAAATGCTTATGTTTTTTTGAGATCACCAGTTCCAGCTTCATCTCACTGGCTCCCTGTTAAATCTAAAAATCAAATAAAATCACATCTTACATACTGTATAAAGCCTTGAACAATAAAGCTCCGACGTATCTAAAAGGAAAACCCTCATAGCTCCATCCTGTCCGAGCAGAACACTGTGCTCCCTAAATGCATGTTTATTCACTGTTCTAGAGTCTGAAGACCTTCTCTTTTAATACAGCTTTTAATACAGCTTTTAACTTTCAGTCATGCAGGTAGTTCAGGCTGCGGGGGGGAACCCCCGTGATTCTCCGAGCATCTTCAGCCTGTCTCTCTTCTCTGTTTGAGATTGTCCTGGATCATTTAATGGCATCGACGTCGTCCTCTTTCTGTATTCCTGTTTCATATAGTCTTTTCCAACAGAAAAAAAATGAATAAAAAAAAAAAAAAAATGACTGCAAACCAGATACGAAGTTTAGAGCAAACAATGTGTTTTGAAAAATACGGAGAAAAAGAAAACAAAACTGCTTTTCTGGCATTGACAGCTGCCAAACCTGATTTAAGAAGATGTCGTAAAGTTTAACGCCTGCCAATCAAAATGAAAGCCATAATCTTCTGTGTTTCATCGTTAAATCAATCTGTTGTATATTAGCAACTTTACGAGCAATAATTTCTTTGTAGTTGGAGCCTTTTATTTTTTTAATGAGCTGGATTTGCAGCCACCCCTGACGGAATATGGCAACATGCCGCAACACTTGTGTATCAGCTCTGTCACTTAGTGATCGAGTTAGTGTCTCAGTAATTAGTTCCCTGATGACAGACAAGTAGTATTGTAGTATTTGTAGTATTTCTACAGTTTATCCCAGCAAACGCTGACATAATGGAGCAGCACTGAAGGTTCCCTTCATGGTGTTCCAACTTCCTAAAAAGCATGAAGGCTCCAGCCTCACGATCCATGGATGTAAGTGATGCTGGGAAGTTTTCTAAAATGTAATGAAAACTTCAATCTGAGCTATAAAAAACAACAAAAAAGTTAAAAACATAAATGGTGTTTTTCTATTGCTACAGTATTTTTGTCACAGACATTTGATTCAGATCTATGGAAGTCCACTTTTGTGTCAACTTCTGGAAAACAAAAACAAAAACACTATATCTACTTTAAATATTTAGGACTTTAGGATATTGTTGTTGAAGTTTTGTGAGAAGAATCTTTGTTCATCATTGTGAATGCATGAGTCAAGTTGCTCTAATTCATAGACATTTCTTTATGATGCATCATAAAGAAATTATTGAGGCAACGTGAGTGTGGTTTCCTCCAGTTATTCCAGTACAAGTAGACAGGATCACCACTCATGTCACAGTCTGCGTTGATCTGTTCCTTGCCGAACTGACGGGAAGGAAGCCTGGAGTTTCTTCTGGGGTTCAGCACATCGACTTTCTTCCCCGTTTTGTTCTTTCCCTTTAAGCTAAATCGGCACCTTCCAAATCAGTGGAGTTGGCATTGTCGCTTCAAAACCAGAAGTTTATGTATCTCACAAAAACCCCAAATGCAGTAGTAACAACCCATTTCAACTGGTGCTGCCACCTAGTGGATACCATTTTACAGCTGACTTCAAACGGGAACAAAGGAAACTTCTTCAGGCTGCTTTCTTTCACATTTGAATCCTTCCAGGTCAACCTAAAGCCAGTCGGTCTCTTGGTAAAGTTAACAGCACAACAAGCCACATCATCTTTACAATAAAAAGAAATATACTCTGCTATGTCTTTATTCATAGCACTGACTTGATGTGATTTCAGAACTAAGTGCAAAGAAGCTAAAGTGATGAAATCTCGTGACCATCTATGCCAGGAATCGATCAGGAAAAGACCAGACCCCTGGGTCACCCCAGTGTAGAGGCTGTAGTCCTCCAGGGTTCCACTCCCAGTCTGTGACTGGGAGTCTTATATATATTATATACGCTAAAATATGCTTCTCAAACACATTCTAAAGACATTTTTACTCATTAACACAGTGATAATGTGGTCATGATAAATCAAAAACATTTTAATTTTGTAGTGTGATAATAGATATTATGTACTGTATCATCTCTCTTTTCTAATTTTTTTAATTTTACATTAACTGACATTGTTATTTTAAAATTATTCACCAGTTAGAGTGAATGTAAGCATTTTTCTGCTAAAAAAAAAAAAAAAAAAAGGCCTTAGAAATTCACAAAATTGCTGACGCTATGACAAATTTAAATACATTATGAAAAAAAAAAAAAAACAAGGCCGGCAACCCCGGTGCAACCCCGGAGGCCTCCAGTTCTCAGGTGGGGTCTGTCCATGGGGCGATCCTGGAGGATCGCAACTGTACAGCCTAAATCTACAACTTTGTCATAAAATTTGCAAATTTCTGTCCTAAAATCAAGACTTTTTGCTGTGAAATTGGGAATTTTGCAATATCACAACTTTTTGTTGTAAAAAAAAAAAAAAGGAAAATATTTGTCATAAAATCTTAAATTTGGCCAAATTTAGCATTTCAATTAGAATTAAAATGTTGTCACAAAATTGTGACTTTATAGATTAACATTGCAACTTTTTGTAGTGAAATATAGAAACTTTGTCTTAAAAAGCAAATTACCATAATAGCCTGATTTTACTCTAGAAATCATATTCCCAAAAATAGAGGTCGTCTTATAATCGAGGTCTAGACTTTTCTATTGTAGTTACACATGTTTGCCACTAGATGGAGCTGCCCTGAAGTAACCAGGAAGGATGGAGCATCACAGTGAACACATGGAGCAGATCTGATGTAAAATAGAGAAACCATCTAACTGTGCTTAACAAAGGGGATTGAGAGTTTTGTTGGAGTCTAGAATTAGTTTTTTTTACAGACTGAATTATTAATGTTGTTTTTGAAACCGAATATAACTCAAATTTTATGGTTATGCAGTTATTGAACTACATAGTTGGTGCTTATTCAGTAAGTCATGGTCTCAAATTTTAAGAGAATACAGTTTATTAAATAGTACTATACCTTGATTTTAAATAACATGGAAACCTGACACGTACCTTACCTTAAGTATCGTACCATACTACCTTTTTAGAAGAAATCATTAAAATATTTAATGAACAATACAGCAGAATGTTATCTCTGTGTGACCTTTTTTCAATTGTAATTTTACAATAAAAAGTTATTTTATGAATAGCCTTATTGTCTTCAAAATATTTTTATTTTCCAAAGATGATATTTGGAAAAATAGGGGTTGTCTTATAATCAGAGTCGTCCTATATTCAGACCAAAGGTATTTCATAAAATCATGAAATTCACAAAATCGCCACTTTTTGACAGTTTTCTTTATTGGGAATCTTTTTTGACAATTTCTCACCTTTTTTGTAAAATTATAACTTTTGCTAACTCGCACCTTTTTGACACAAGCTACTACAGCTGCTCAACCTGAACCCGTCTGCAGAAACGCCACTCGTTCCACCTGAGTTCAAAGGCCCAGGTGCGTGAGCACCAACCGGATAATTCATTTTATCTACGTTTTCTTTCTTGTTCAAAAGCACTCCATTATCTTTTTAAGTGGCAGTGGCAATAAAAATAAAGACATGATCATGTTTTGCTCTGGAAAGTGGAACCACTCCTCAACGCAGCAGTAACTCATGTCACAGCTGCAGAATAAAGACGAGGGTGTGGTGCTCTGAGTAAACGGGCCGGCGTCATCCATCATCTTATTACACTTCACCAAACAATACTCCCTGACTGACATTAAGAATTAATAAACAAATACATGCGCCATTTCCTTTTTCATATTTCCAGGAGGGCTGCTGTTTTACCGAGCAACAATAGACTCAATCTCAGTCCAGCACACCCAGAACAGAACAGAACCAGAAACGAGGGGTGAATGTGGGGTCACTGGGTCTAATAATGTGTCCGTGTCCCAGTACAGTTGTTTTAACGTGAGAAATAGATCACAACTGATAGTCTACGATGGGACTGACACAAGAGGAAGGTCCTGGACCAGGTGAGAAAAATCCAGTTTAATCATTTAGCAGAGAAACCGGTCCTGATACTCTGGAACTTAATGACCACGAGTCCTGGATGTGAGCAGACAAACAAACCCTGATGTGAAGCTCTGGGCATAATTCTTCACTTAATCTTGAGTCCACATCCTGACGAATTCCTCCAGTAATCCCACTGATTTTGTGTCTTCTAGCTGTATGATGAATGGATCTGACAGAGAGACAACTAGAAGCCCAGAGAAAGTAATGACCATAGAGGAAAAGAGGTCGTGATAAAGCAAGAGACCAAACAAAAGTAAATCTCAGATAGTGTCATGATAGTGAGTTAACCTCCTGACCTGCAGGGGGACCCACTGAGCTAAATAATGCAAGAGTTCCTTTGTATCTTTTTACAGGTAGCTACGTACCAGAGCCGGTAACTGCAGCACTTATATCAGCCAGTATCCTGAAAACTGAGATACTGTATAAAATTTAACAAAATAATTGTAAATGCAATGATTTGCAAACCTCATTAGTGCATATATTCAGAACATAGAAACATAGAAAAAAAACTAGGGCAGGGCAACGATTAAAATTTTTAATCGCGATTAATTCTATTATTTCCCGATTAATCACAATTAATCGCATTGTATATGTGAAATCAAATAATGGATTCAAAAGTAGTGTAAAATGCACTAATTTAATTGAAATGTTCTGCAGCCATATGAACTAAAGTGTCATAACATTTGTTGTTCAAACACTTTTAACATCAGCACTTGTCAGTAACACATATTTAGTGTAAATCTCATCTTAAAAAATGTAAAATAAAATAAAGCTTATTGCCACTGCCAGGACATTAATGTATGAAGCCCCGTTTTGGTCATAATTCAGTGAATAAATGAGTCTATTATTATGAAATACAGGTGTTTATTATTATGAAATATGTATCCATTATTATGAAATATTTCCCATTATTATGAAAAAAAGTAATTATTTTGAAATATATTTTTATTATTATTAATTAACTTAGTTTAATGTAAATCTAGTTTATTTCAGAATAGCTTTTTTTTTTTTTTATCTAAGAATGAGTTTTTACATAATTGCTTCGTTTTTCATAAGAATGAGCTTTTACATAATAATGACATTTTACCAGTGGGCGGGACCAGTGGATGACCTGCACGCTCATTGGCTGATCCTTCTCCATTTTACGCTCTGACATCGACTAGTTTTGGCCGTGAGGTCCCGTTAGCAGCGGGCCGTGGCGTCATCAAGGTGCGCTCCTAGTCCGATTGTAGCTATGGCAGCTTGGACTGAGCTACGGGAAACCTTGACCAGGTTAGCAGACAATATCGGAAATGATAATTTATCAGGCGATACTATTTTGACCCGATATGACGAGGTTCACTTTTCTGTTGCTTATGCCTGAATGAAAGAGCAGCCAATCACATAAATGGCTCCGCCCTCTCTGCTGTGATTGACACACAAATCATTCTTATGAAAAACAAAGCCATTATTATGTAAAAGCTAATTCTTATGAAAAACGAAACCATTATCATAATAATGGGAAATATTTCATAATAATAAACGCCTGTATTTCATAATAATAGACTCATTTATTCATTGAATTATGACCCAAACGCGGCTCCATATCAATGTCATCCTGTTTTTATTAAAAAAAACAGGATGATACATCTGAGCCACTAGATGGAGCTGCACTGCAGTAACCAGCTAGAGAACAGCAGGACAGTGAACACATGGAGCAGATCTGATGGAACATGGAGGAATGACCACAAAGTTTGGTTGCAGTCCAGAATTTTTTTTTTTTAATCAGAATTGTTAATATTGCTACCTGAGTTGATACCCGAACTGTAAAGTTCACGGATTTTTACCGTTCTCCATGTCTGTTTTAGCTTTTCCTTGTTTACCGTTTTCCAGTTCCGCAGCAGCCAGTAACAGACTTTTCAAAACAAAAGCATGTGAACAACATGCGTTAACGCGCGATAAAATAAATGTCAGTGTTAATAAATTAATGCGTTAACGCGATAATAACGCGTTAACTTGCCCAGCCCTAAAAAATATATATATATGAAAATGTTCAAAGTGAGTGTTAGAGCCATAAGAATATTTGGGAAATGTTTTGGAATATAGTTTAAAAGAATATTAGAATTCATATTTAGTGTTTAGTCATTTTAGCTTGTTTCATATAAGAAAGGTTTACTGTAAGTTAAAAGTAATTTAATGGTCACATATATTTAAGACTTTTAGTTTGAAAGCGTGAAAGGAGGAAGATGCAACCGTGGTGGAAAAAGCCAGAAGCATTCTAATGGAGCACGGATGTATATAGTTTTTTGACCGTGCTTGGTGTGTAACTTTGCAACAAGAAAATTGTATTTGGAGACCCTTTTTTGTTTTGTCTATTTTTTTGGATAAAGATTTTTTGTTTATTAAGAACCCAGCTTGCTCGCGTCCATTCTTTTCAAATTGCTCCACCGAATGACACAGATATTGGGTCCGCTGCCATAACAGTGAGGACATTTTAAATTTGATGGCTGCAACATGCCTCAAAAAGTTGTTTACTGCTGTGAAACATCTCTTCTTTCAACAACGGATCATTTACATCTGGGAACTGAACAGTCCAGTTACTGGCGTTTTGGGAGAGGAATGTTTTCCCATTTTTTTCTTTCCCATCTAAGAGCTGCTCATCCATCCTGGATCCTGTCATATATACAGTTTCATGATAATAATTTACAAGCTCTCCGCTCCATCGGCACTAATGCACCTCCATACCATCAGAGGCGCAGGCTTTATGAACCGACTGCTGATAACACCCTTTTAGACCAGAGGTGTGGTGTCCATGGTGAACAAAGAGAAATTTAAAACATACACTGCTGGATCAACAAATCCTGTTGGTGGATAATCAGTTGAGCAGTTCTGCTGACTTAAACAAAGCTGTGGGGCATTAAAAAAAAAAGCCAAATTGGTGTTCATTACCACAAATATTGACGACGGTGGGAGGATATGAAAACAGAGAAAAACAATACTGTGAAACATAATTTTGATGTTTAATGTCAGTTTGAAATCTTTTCGTTTTTTTCTGTACATTTTGATATTTGATGGGATGTTCTGTTATTTGAAGATTTGTTGAACTTAAATCATGTTACAAGCAAAAGTAAATAACCATTTGATGGTGCAATCATGCAGTCCAGTCAGTGAGGTGTAATTTTTCATGTTCATGTTTTTTTTTTTTAACACATTTCTTTATTGATTTGAACTTTTAAGGACATTACATCTCTTTTACAGAATAAATTGGTAACATTGTGGGTCACCCTTGAACAACATAACCCTCCCCCCCTCCCTCCCTTGGACCACTTATGAATTCTGAGACATCAGTGATGATAAATAACAAAACAATAATGGTTAATAAATGATACTAACAATAATGACAGTAAATTACTTCATATCTACATATCATTAAAAAAAAAAAAAAAAAACAACAACATAAATATACTTTGAAAGGAAAAGACGTAAAAAGAAGAAAAAAAAAAGAAAAATTTGGGGTAGATGTAGATGCTACAGCTTAATTTGATGGGATGTCAGGTCTTGATTCCAAAAATTTGAGGAATGAATCCCATATCTTATGGAAGATATGACTCTTTGCCAGTTTTCATTTTCATGTACAGAGTCTTAACACAAGAAGGAATTTTATAAGAAGTGGACGGCGCTGCAGGACAGATGTGAGAGAGAAAAGCCGTCCTAATGCTCTTCTTCTCCAATACAGAGTTAGTCAGGTTCCTCTGGAGTCCACTTTGATTTCCGGAAACTGCTTCATGATGCCACAGGACAGGAATCTAACCAATCAGAGAAACTAAGTGACAGACAGACAGACTGGAGTCGGATCACCAGTTAATGACTGTTTAAAAACCTGCTCATCCGGTTTAAGTGTTTGTAGCCTGGATGTACGGACGCTACGATCCTCCTCAGCGGTCACAGGTTCGATTCCCGCCCTGCAAACCTCTGCTGTGTGTCTGCCCCACTTTCCTGTCTCTCTCTGATGTAAATGAAGGCCACTAGAGCCAAAACAAACCTTAAAAAAAAAAAAAAAAAAAGCCTGTTGATCCAAGGTGTTATTCCTGGTACAGATCTTTTGAGCTTCACAGTATTTAATTTAGACTGCTTGAACAAACATCAGCGTTGTAGGACACAAAATGAACTCAAACCTCCTGCAGTTTTGTGAAAGCAATATTCTGAGTCATCTTAAATCTCTCGTTCCCATCGATGGTTTGATCGGCTGCTAACCCTAACCCTAACACCAGCACCGAGAGGATGACGAGCAGACACTCTTCATTTCACTCCGTTAGCCTCAAAACCGGGTTTAAATCGTGCACCCATATAAGGAAATGAATGCTGCGGAGACTTAAACACATAAAATGTCATAAAAACCCCATTAGCATTAAAAACATGAATACAAGTTAAAGCATTGGTTTATAAAATGGCCCATTTAGATGGTATTCATTCCATTTATTTTGATGTGCTCTCAAAAGAAAGGAGGAGTTTACAGTAAAAGCAATCCTCAGCTGATTTAGAAGCGTGTACAAGACATTTCAGTACTTCAAACTGTGGAGGCAAAGCTATCAGTTTCACCTCTAACCTCGTCGGTCGTCCCTGCTGTCTGAGCTCTTCTCTCTACGTCAAACATGTACAGATGTTGGACCAGACCAGAAAACAGATTTTCTCAGGGTCGGTAAATTAAAAGCAGAATCACTGAGTCATTTAATCTCTTATCTGGTTGATACGTATTGACACTCCTCCAGTTGCTCAGAGATGCACCAAACCACAGAGATTAATTAAGATGGTGACGTCTCAATGTTCTCGCCCTGTTTTTTGCCCTGCGGGTGTTAATGTATCCCCTCTAACTCAACCTCCACCCCGACTACGACCTCAGCTCTGACTACTGATCGTCCTGAGCCTCAGGGTGAAGCCGTCAACCCCTGGATCATGTTTCCCTCCATCCCATCATGTTTAACATATTAGATCAGAGTGGAAG
The DNA here is from genome assembly GCA_018398805.1 of Hirundichthys speculiger. Taxonomy (NCBI): domain Eukaryota; kingdom Metazoa; phylum Chordata; class Actinopteri; order Beloniformes; family Exocoetidae; genus Hirundichthys; species Hirundichthys speculiger. The sequence goes on from JAGFBZ010000580.1 coordinate 179,008, forward strand.
TTCAAACATGCAGGAAAATTGATGCACCTGATTCAGGTGGAAAAGCTGAAATATCAGTAATTTACAAGCCCCAATAAGACGAAGCTCGGTCAATGTGGAAAATTCAAAAGAAAAAAAAAAGATTCTTATATTTACTATAGTCCAGTAAAGCAACTGATGTGACAGTGGAGAGGAATAACTCCCTATTAACAAGATAAAACCTCCAGGAGAAGCAGGAATCTGACTCGAATGGTGGAGTCCAGGGATAATGTTGGCATCTCTTACAACTCTGTCAAGGTTTGAGTTGTATGGAGGACCTGAAATTCAGGAGATATAAGCAAACATCATTTGTTTACAAAAACTAGAAAAGCCCTCGGAGAGCGCAGACCTCCGCCAAGCGCAACAGTTCCCCCGTATAGCGATTTACAGATAAAATCCGGGTTCTGGATCAGATCCGGATCAGCCTTTGAAATTTGATAGAGGTTCCCGTTGTCAATCACTGAATCAAATTTCATGAGTTTTGGGCAATAATTAACGGAGATATTCAGTGCGTTTAAATGGGAAGTTTAATTCCTCTTTAATTCAGAATTAAAATTAAATCAGAATAAGAATTACCATGTAAACACCTAAATCTGAATGAAAATGTCCATTCTGAATTAAACTTAATTCCGAAGTAAGTGGCTGGTTTATTCTGATTTTAAATCCGAATAGAATAATTCCGCGGTCATGTTTACACTCATTCCGCTTTAAATTAATTCCGATCTTTCTGCGCATGCTAGTTCTCTTGCCCGTCTGTCGCCATGACGCTTATATTCCGCGCTGGGCTTGTTTTTGAAAACAAAACAACATCGACATGATGTTGTCGTGCTGCTGCTTCAAAAATAAAATCAAAATAAATCCAAACAGGATGCTAATAATGTAGTCCTCCATGTTGTTGCTAATCGAGTAAGTTTGTTTTCTTCCGGTAGACGTAAATATGTAAAGACGTCCACCCCCCCATCCAATCAGAACCCTTCCCAACCCTGTAAAGCCGAACAAACGTGTTTTCCATGTAAACCTCCATTTGGAATTACTATTTCCATGTAAATTCGAAGGAAAATAGTTTAATTCTGAATTATTTAATTTGGAATTATTAATTCCGAATTAAAAAACATCATGTAACCATGGCCATTGAGAAACAAAATTTTCGGCCCCATTGACCGCAATGTTATTAAAAATTTGAAAGTGATCCAGAATCCAGGATTTCTTCCGGATCACACACAAAATGAAATATTTCATATTTCTGAATATTTCAACTCCTGAAAATTTCATCAAAATCCATCCATAACTTTTTGAGTTATCTTCAACACAGACAGAAAAACAGACAAACAGATAAACGCTGGTAAAAACATAACTTCCTTGATGGAGGAAATAAAGTCCAGACTCCCAAAAGACAGAGTGACACACAGGACAACAAGCAGGACCGTGGAGGGGAGAAGGCAGAGACATCCAGGGAGGAGAAGAGACGAACCTGGACGAAAGGGAAGGACAAGACTTAAATAGACAAAGGAGCAAACAAGGGGCAGGTGCAAACAATTAAGGTAATACACGGAAGGAAGAAAAGCAACGAAGACAAGACAGACCTTCAAAGTATAGTAAGTTTAAAATTCTGCTTCTCGCATATAAGGCCCTTAATGGCCTAGCTCCTCGTTATTTACAAGACCTGATAGCACGTTATGCTCCTAATAGAGCTCTCTGCTCTCAGAGTGCAGGATTACTCGTCGTTCCTAGAGTATCTAAAAGTAGGTTTGGAGGACGGGCCTTCTGCTACCAGGAACCTTTATTATGGAACCAGCTACCAGTTTGGGTTCAGGAGGCTGACACCACCTCGATCTTTAAAACTAAAGTGAAAATATTTCTGTTCAGTAAAGCCTACAGTTAGTCCAAACTATAGTGTGTAGAGGCTAGTAGTTATAGCTACAGTTAGTCTAAACTATAGTGTGTAGGGGCTAATAGTTATAGCTACAGTTAGTCTAAACTATAGTGTGTAGAGGCTAGTAGTTATAGCTACAGTTAGTCTAAACTATAGTGTGTAGGGGCTAATAGTTATAGCTACAGTTAGTCTAAACTATAGTGTGTAGATGCTAATAGTTATAGCTACAGTTAGTCTAAACTATAGTGTGTAGGGGCTAATAGTTATAGCCATAGTTGTAGTAGCTCAGACTAGAGTAGCTCGTCTTCATCACAGCTTCGTCATAGTTATGCTGCTATAGGCCTACGCTGCAGGGAGACACCAAGATGATCTGCTGAGCGGTGTCTCCACTGCTCTTCCCTCCTTCCCTTCCTCCTCCTCCAGCTCATTCCATAATTAATTAGGAGCACCTTGTTACTGTAACTGTGCTCCATTTTCTTTTCTCTCCTGTAGTTTGTTGTGCTGTTTTCCCTCCTTTTTTCTCTTTTCTTTCTGTATGTTTGCAGACCAGAGTTTCCTGAGTTTCATGCTGACTTGCAGTTCCATCCTCTGTCCATCCCAGCGTTCACCTCCACCTGTGTGTGTAGGTGTGTTCAGGATGTCGGTTGCCATGGTGACCGGTGATCTAGTCCTCTGACCATCTCACCTCAGTGCTGCTACCTGCATCTGTTTATGTAGTCATTTCATTCAGTCATCTGTGTCTCTCCTCTCTCTATCCTCCATCCTCTCTCTGTCCTCCATCCTCTCTCTGTCCTCCATCCTCTCTCTGTCCTCTGTCCTCTCTCTGTCCTCCATCCTCTCTCTGTCCTGTCTCCCCTCTTTTCTTTCTCTACCCGGCTGGTCTTCATCAGGAAGGTCCCCCCATATGAGCCAGGTCCTGCTCAAGGTTCCTTCCTCTTAAAGTGGAGTTTTTTCTTGCCACTGTTTGGTATAAAGGTTTTTTTTCTCCCTCTGTGGGAGTTTTTTACCTGCCATTATCCTTGTTTAGGATTTAATATTATAATTTTAGTTAATGATATCATGCTCTAGGTCTCTGTAAAGCGCTTAGAGACAATTGACATTGTAACAGACACTATACAAATAAAATTGAATTGAATTGAAAGTAAAACAGGAAACAAGAGACTCAGGACAGACGAGACGAGACAAGACGCTAACTAAACTCCGAAACATACTGTAACCAACACAAACCGTAACACTTTCTGCCATTAAGGACACCAAGCGATGAAGAGAAACTTCTTCTAGAAACTTCTCTCAGACTGTGAAACACTACAGGGTCGTCGCTGTCACATTTTCGTTTTCCCTGTTGGGGACCGTTCAGGACTGCAGCCATGACTTTGTAAAATGTGGAGAATTTGTTTTTTGTATTGTTTAGCTGAAACTTTCCCTGTAAAAGCAGTCATGTTGAAGGGAGCGTGTGCTGCTCTAAAATCTCAGAGTACTTTTATTAAAGCTGCCCTCACAGAAGTTTACCAGCGCCGGAAGCTTTGCTGAGGACGCTGAAACAACCGCCTGCTTTCACTGAGCCTGGTGATAACAGCTGATAACAGACTAGACGGTCCTTTTTATCTCTGATCACACAGTAGCAGATCTGAAATACTGATTCATGAAACTATAAAGTGATGGTCCGTCCCAGATGTCTCCGCTGATGTCGCCTCCGGACAAGGTTGAGATAAGGCTTCTTTTCTGCACAGTCACTAGTTTAAGTTTTAAGAGGCGTTTGTGAATGTAATTCTGTTTCGTAACAAAGGAACCAATCAGCCACGTAGTAACATGAGCTGCTATATATGAGGAATCAGAACCACAAGAGTCCAACTGAGACTCACGTCTTTGCTACATTACTGTCGTTATGTTTTACACTGGAGAAGGAGAAATATTTAAATCCCTTCCAATCTTTCTTTCCGGATCATTGTTTTGAAACATTTCATTTGATTTTTCTGTTTAATAAAAAAAAAATGAATGTACTTAAAGCAATAAAAAGTTCAGTTCCGCTTCTTTCTGGATCTTTGTGCATATTTTCATATGTTTTTTTTTTTGTATTGAAAGTTTGCTTCTTAGTTTTCTTGTGCTACAATGACAATAAAGATCAGACTCTGTTGGCTCCAGTATAAAACTCGAAAGAGGTTTTCATGCAGAAAATATCTCGTAATTATCTTCACTAATGGCTACAAGGTTTCGAGGGCCACGAAATGGAAATTCTCATAGTCACATGGGAATAAAATGAGTACAGTAGTCCGGTCCAAATAGACCGCTAGCACATCATGTTTCTGGAGATCAGACCTCGGAGAGAATTTTTATACACTGTTAACGTGCTTTTCTCTCATAAATCAGTCCACATGTCTGCAGACAGCTGGCTACGCTTTCATATTTGACGTGCTCTCCGCTGGACTGAATTATCTCTCTGATGCAGACAGGAAAATTGTGAGGGACATGTGAGACATGAAGGAGGCGGGGCTATGTGTTTCAGTGTTACACCCCTCTCAGGTCACATGTGCTGATGTCTCGCTAATGACATCAGACAACTGCTGACCTCCACATGTATGATAAATTCCTCCTTTGCTGTGTAAAGATATATATCTGGTGGAACGAACAATGACAACGGTGTTTTACGTTATGATCTGAAGACTTCGTGTCTGCAGCCAGTCGCTCGAACCGTCACGGTGCATGTTAGAGCTTTAGTCATAGTTTATTTGCTCTCTGTTGTTTTTGTGTTTATTTCCTGCTTTACTTCATTCTCTGTATTTCCTTTGTGTGCGAAAACATCATGGGTTTTCATGCCACCGTGTGTTCTACCTTAAACTACTGCAGCTTTGCTGTGCCTTATGTGTTTTGTCATCTTTATAAAAGGAGACCTTTTACGCCCATATTTTGAAGGTTGATAACATTTCCTTCAATCTTAATGGCATTTATTTTCAATATTTTGGTCAAAAGCTCTCTTTTCAGCCATGTTGTACTATCTCTGTTTTAGGAGGTGCATTCACAGACTGGGGTGTGCCCAGGGGCGTTTCTAGTCACCTTGGGGGCCCCATGGGGGGCCCTCCCGGCCCCAAAAACACCAAGAAAATCATTCAATCCAAAAATCTTTTATTTTAAATAACAGAAGTGCACAATCATGCAAGAACACTTAAAATATAAATATAACATAACAAACACAACTGAAATGTGCAAAGTTTGACAAAAACACAATCAAACAAAAAATAAAAAAGTTAAAAATAAATAGGTCTTTGGTTCCATATCCACATACTGGTGGAAATTGTTTTTAAAACCTTTACTTGGGGGCCTTGGCTTGTGCAAATGAAGTGATGATGTCTTCCATGTCCAAAGAACGTCTCACATCACGTTCTATTGAGATCAGTGCCAGTCCTGTCAACTTTTTTTATAAAATAATATCAGCTTATACACCTTTGAACTTGCCACTTTCCCTTTTTCTTTTTTCTTCATCTTCTTGTTTTTTTTCTTTCTTTTTGCGTGTCCTGATGGATACGCTCGCTTCATTTTTCTTGTATCGAGTTTGAAGCACCGCAGAAAGCCGGCCACAGGCAGTCGGGGCCCCATTAGGGGGGTTCCAAACTTGTCGCTGCAGTGTCTATGACGGTTTCAGGTTGTGTCATTGATATGGATCGATATTGGCCACGTCTTGGGGGTCCCTTAACACACGAGGCAGTGACAGCTAGTGGGGGCCCTACACTCTCAGAAATAGGGGTACAGTACGAGTCCTTTTTTGTCCCCTGAGGTACAATCTACACAAATGTACCCCCTAGGGTTAATTATTGGACCTTAAGGTACCTATATGTACCTTTTTGATGGTCCAAAAGGTACATATATGTACTCAAGTGGGTACAAAAGGTACAAAAGGGTACAAAACTGTACCTTCTGAGGGTACTGCCCCAGTGACAAGCCATTGTACCTCTAAAGGTACAATTCTGTACCTACTTTTCTGAGAGTGTATGCGAGGGGGTTTTCAACATATCGTCGTTGCAGTGTCTAAAGCAGTTCAGTCATATTGTCATTGACAAAAGGACCAATGTCACCGCTGTCCTGGGGCCCCTTCCAGCTAGGGGTCCTAGGCAGTTGCCTAGTATGCCGACCCCGTTGCGGCGTCTCTGGGTGTGCCTTTTTATAATCTGTGCTACATCTTTGTGCGTCCCATTTCTGAGGCACAGCGAATGCATCCTGGTGCGAAACTGAGAGGAGATAAAGATGGGGCGCCGAGACATTTCTGCTCTCTTCTGGATCTGTGATGTCACAGATCTCAACCGCTCACCGGAGGACGTATCTTCTGGCCTCCCAGGTGGTCGCAAACCCTGTTTCCATTTTCACCCACCTCTTAAATAAATCTTTGTCCCAGCCGGCCCAGACTCCCTCTGTCTCTGTAATCTCGCCTCTGCCTCTTTCCTGTTCCCAGGAGGTGTCCATTCCTCCTCTTCCACATCCCTGATTCAGAACAAGAGGGGCTGTAACCCCAGACACATGTACACGCAGCTACAGTCGCCCCAGCGCAGGGTTTCAGGATCAGTTACCAAATTAACATCTCAGACCGGAGCGTCAGAAACAGAATCGGGCAGCGAAACAAAGGGGAGATTCTGGTTTCACTCGTTACCTCACTCTCCATCATCTGTTTGAATTTTGCAGCCCGCTCTCTGACAGATGTTTGAAAGACCGGGTCTTAAAAGCAGACGCTGCACTTGAACCCATGCAGGGTGTATTTTTTTCCACTAAGACCGAAGAATGCAAACCGCTGAGCGTGGCTTACAGAGTTTATTCCGTAAAGATAAGTCCAATGAAGTTCACAATGTGCAAGCGCATCCAGATAATCCAAGTCCTTAATTCCAGAAGACGAGTGCATGTGGGGAGGGGCGGGCAAATGAATCTACAGAGGACGGGGGGGGGAGTTTGACTCAGTTCAATACTTCTATTGTTCTTTTTTTGGTTTTTGTTTGTTTTGCTGGTTTTTTGTCATAGTGCAAAAAAAAAAACCAAAAACAGAGAGCGGAAATTGCCATCAAATGCAGGAGAGATAGCTGTGGGAAAAAAAAAAAACTCTCTAAATCTGGATGCACATGTTTCCATTGACTTGTTGGGTCTTCCAGAGGGAAAAGGATCAAACAGGTGCTGAGCAGGTGGGATGAGTGTTGAGGATGTTTCTGGCTCTCCTGAGGAAGCATGAGATGCCAGAGCCCTCCAGCTGTGGTTGTCTCCCTCTGAGCATCCTGTATCTTTTGTGGTAGATGAAGATGGACGAGGCAGAAGGAGATCAGAAGCCTCTGCTTCATGTAATTTCTCAAGAGGACTCTCAGGTATGAAGGTCTGTGATGATTCCTCTTCGCTGTGGCTGAGGTGTTGGTTGATCAAGAAAGATCCTCAGATCAATGAACGTCAAGCTGCACTTGGTCCACACGAGAAGCTACATCCAGCTTGGTCTGACACGAAGCTACTGGTGAAGATGCTCATGGATCATGCTAACAGTCTCCCTGTTCATGTACATGTAAGTACATTGAATTCTTAGTTCTGCAGCTCATGGATAAATATTATTAATATACTTGGTCCTATATAATATTGCCCCTCTGGCCCCGATCGTACACTTCCCGCTAGCCACTACCCACTAATTGCGGGTTTAGGAACCTCCGCTAACCGCTAATGCAATCTTCCGCTCCCTAAAGCCGCTACCTGTTATGCCGACTCCCTTACTCGCTTTGTAGGTGTGGCAATGGGCGTGTCTTTTGCCCTTTCCGCAAACTCGGTATCTTGCGATCACGGGTTGCGGGTAGCGGGTGGTCTGACCATCCGCAACCCGCAACCGCAAGATACCGAGTTTGTCGGCGCGTACAAGAGCGCGTCCAAATGGCATCAATGTGCGTCCACCTGGTCACATGTGGACGTGCACAAACATCTCTGGAATTAACTCAGCACCCCCCCACCCCCTACCCAAGGGACGCCAATTGTTGTGGCGAAATTATTGTCTCTGTTCTAGTTTCTAAAAGACTAAGGATTCTGAGTAAGATTAACGATTAACCTTCAATAACAAGACTTAGCGATGGCTGGATTTTTAGTGAATTTATTCTCCATTTTCATGCAAAAGGGGTCATACCTTACACCTCAGCAGTCGAAACTCAATTACAATCACTTTTAACAAAATGCCTGAACAACAACAAAACCTTGAGATAATTCTCCAGACGACTACAGCCCCGATCGTACACTTCCCATTAGCCGCTACCCACTAGCCGCTTCCCGCAAATTGCGGGTTTAAAAACTTCCACTAACCGCTAATGCAATCTTCCGCTCCCTAAAGCCGCTACCTGTTATGCCGACTCTCTTACTCACATTGTAGGTGTGGCAATGGGCGTGTCTCTTGCGCTTTCCAGAAATTCGGTATCTTGCGATCGCGGGTTTAGGGTGGTCTGACTACCCGCTCTAGAATGAACTCTTGTATAAAAAGCGTGATTTGGCCTCAGTTGGACCCCTGGGAAAATGGCAGAGATCGTCTTAAACGGCTTCCTCGCCATTTAAACCATAGATGACCAGAGCGTGTTTACTGGGACCGCACCAGTTACCTGGAACTTTCAGGTAGCCGATAGGAATTGTCTGTATAAAAATATTTATATTTTTATGTATATATCAGTGCAGAGGAGGAGGAGGAAGCTCTACAGCAGAGTCTCAGACGAGCTGCGCATGAGAGCTGCTCTGATCTGGATGAAGAGACGCTCCATAGCGGTTAGCGGTTTATGGGTAGCGCAACCTGCTCTTAAAGGCAACGGCTACTGACGCACTGATTGGTTTAACAGGTGGAACGCCCTAACCACTCCTATGCATAATATAGCAGGTAGCCCAGGTGGGATAGCGGGTTTAGGAAGGTGGAAGATTGAGTTCTTTGCGAGGGAACGCCCCTCTCGCTACCCGCTATCCCTTAATTACGGCTTTAGGAGATCTGGCAGAAGATCGGGCCCTCTCTGTCCATCCTCTCTCCGTCCTGTCTCCTTCCTCTTTTCTTCCTTTACCCGGCTGGTCTTCAGCAGGAAGGTTTCAAGGTTTCTTCCCTCTTAAAGGGGAGTTTTTCCTTGCCGGTGTTTGAGTTAAAGGTTTTTCTCCCACTATGGTAGTGTTTTATTTACAATTATTTCTTTGGGGGGGGCTGCAACTCAGTTGGTAGAGCATCCAGTCACCACAAGGTTGAAAGTTCAATCTCTTGAACTGTCCATATGTTAAAGTGTCCTTGGACACTGAACCCTAGTTTTCCCCCAGTGGGCCTGGCAGCAGCTTACTGCTGGAGGAAGCATTTTAAATATCAAAGTTCATGATAGTACAATTAGATCAAGACTGAACGATGTCTTGCCTGAAAGAGATGTCAGCCATGAAATAGAGCCCTTAAGACCGATGAACCCAAAGAAGGTATGTTTGGCAGACATACTTAGTGAATCTGAGCAAAGCAAGTCATCACAAGCACCTCATGTCAGATGTCGAGCACAATAGTGGAAGGATGATCCAGGCTTGTTCTGGAGTCGCAGGACTTGGGTACCTTGCAGCCATGACCTCCTCTGAATACCAACGCATTCACTGCTCAACCGTGAGGCCCTGTATCTGATAGCTAAAGCCTGTCTAAACTCAGGTCATGCAACGAGTCAAGCCATAAAATCTACAACAGAAGGGCTGAAAAATGAAAGAATGATGCTGTTGCAATGTCCCGGGTAAAGTCCAGACCTCAAGTCAACGGAAATACTGTAGAAGGACATTTAAGTCCTTAAAACTCACTAAACTTAACCAGCCTAAATCAGAGTGGGGAGAAAAATCCTCCACAATTATGTGAGATAATGTCAGAGAATTACAAGTTATTGGTGCTAAATGTGGTTTTATAGTTTACCAAATTAAAAATCGCCATATTTGGTCACTTTAATAGACATACATGCAGGGGAAAAAAAGTCTTCTATTATTGTCTGATATTTCGGTGAGAGTCCTGTAAAAGTTTGGAAAAAAGTAATGAAGCACAACAAAAGAACCAAAAGAGCAAATAAAAAGATTAAATAAAAAGATGATTTCCTTAAATGTAAAATAAAAATAAATAACAACAACACATAAAATATTAAGTAGGTAAAGCAATGTTTTCTTTATTATGTTTTAAAGTGTCTCAGTAAAAGGTAGACAGTTGATTGACAGGGGAAGTCATTTCCGAAGCTTTTGGAGCATCGACTGAAAAGGCATCATCTCAGTTTAATAATCATTCAGGTGTTTAAACCAGAGGAGGAGAACCAGACCTGCAGTTCTTCTGACTTTATTTCTAGAAGCAGTTGGAAGTCTTGCTGCAGATGAGACACCTGGAACCAGCTGATACAGAAATATAGACTCACATGAGTCCAACCTTGAAGCGATAACAGCTGTAGTTCTATTCATGTCACTTATGAAGAGAATAGTCTTCAACTTTGCAACATTACTGCATTCTAAAAGAAAAAAAGTTTTCTTATTGTTATGGGAATGTGGTGCCTTGGAGTTCCACAGGTCAGCGAGACTTTTTTGTTTCTGAATATGTGAAGTTTCAGATGTCCGTGACATTTCTCCTGGAATGTGAATATCGTCACTCCTGTTGTTACAGGCTCCATAATCGAAGGAGTTCGGGCCCGATCTTCCGCCAGATCTCCTAAAGCCGCTATTAAGGGATAGCGGGTAGCGGGAGGGGCATTCCCCTGCTAAGAACGCAATCTTCCACCTTGCTAAACCCGCTATCCCACCTGCGCTACCTGCAACATTATCCATAGGAGTGGTTCGGGCGTTCCACCTGTTAAACCAATCAGTGCGTCAGTAGCCATTGCCTTTAAGAGCAGGTTGTGCTACCCGCTAACCGCTATGGAGCGTCTTTTCATCCAGATCAGAGCAGCTCTCATGTGCAGCTCGTCTGGGACTCTGCTGTAGAGCTTCCTCCTCTTCCTTCCTCCTCCTCCTCTGCACTGATATATACATAAAAATATTTTTACACAGACAATTCCTATCGGCTACCTGAAAGTCCCAGATAGTCGGTGTCCTCCCAGTAAAAACGCTCTGGTTGTCTATGGTTTAACTGGCGAGCAAGCCGTTTAAGACGATCTCTGCCATTTTCTCAGGGGTTCAGCTGAGGCTAAATCACGCTTTTTATACAAGAGTTAATTCGAGAGCGGGTAGCGGGTAGTCAGACCACCCTAAACCCACGATCGCAAGATACCGAGTTTGCGGAAAGGGCAAAAGACACGGTCATTGCCACGCCTACGATGTGAGTAAGAGAGTCGGCATTATGGGTGGCGGCTTTAGGGAGCGGAAGATTGCATTAGCGGTTAGTGGAGGTTCCTAAACCCACAATTTGCGGGAAGCGGCTAGTGGGTAGCAGCTAACGGGAAGTGTACGATCGGGGCTGTAGTCATCTGGAGAATTATCTCAAGGTTTTGTTGTTGTTCAGGCATTTTGTTAAAAGTGATTGTATTTGAGTTTCGACTGCTGAGGTGTAAGGTATGACCCCTTTTGCATGCAAATGGAGAATAAATTCACTGAAAATCCAGCCATCGCTAAGTCTTGTTATTGAAGGTTAATCGTTGATCTTAATCAGAATTCTTAGTCTTTTAGAAACTAGAACAGAGACAATAATTTTGCCACAACAATTGGCGTCCCTTGGGTGTCGTCATGGTGCTTTCCTCTGGTGGTTTTGCTTTCCGAGGTAACGAATTGAAAACAAACTCACAGGAGGAAATCAAGGTCAGACTGGAACATAACAGAAATTATTGCGTAAACAAAAGCTTGCTTATTGGCTGTAAGAACCATAAGATGCGAAAGCAAAAAAGACTTATGCATCACAGTTTCTTGCTTAATTTAATTTAATCTAGTTTCTTAATCTGATTTCTGTCGTGTGCACAAACGCTGGAAGTCAGTGTTACTGAGTGGCAAATGAAATTTATTCTGGTGTTGGAGGGAGAAAAAATTAACATTCTTGTTGTAGTTTATCCATTATTTCACCACCTGAAGATGGTTTAAGATTATTGTCACAGATGTAAATCCTACCATCTTTAAAGGCACATAGGTTTATGGATTGTTGACGTAGCAGTGAAAACAGCGGTTTATTCATGCAAAAGGCCCGAAAGGAAGCAGATAAACCACAAATAAAATGGGGTCCAAAATAGATCCCTGAGGAACTTCACACATTACTGGGGCTGTGGAAGGTAAAAGCTCCTTAACTTTACAGGGAAGGGTCTATATATTTTTTGTTAAAAAGGGGTTCATCCTTCTGAAGATAGTACATTAGATGCCAACCTGGTCCTTAAGGCAGTTTAAAAGAATACAGTGGTTAACTAAGTCATAAGCTGCTCTTAAATTTGAAAGAAAAAAATAGCACACCTACTCTAACTTTGTTTAATGAAACTTTGAGTGGGGCTCAAAGCTTTGTAGCCTGATTGGAATTTCTCCAGTATGTTATTGTTGTCCAAGAAAGAGGCTGAGAGTAAAAAACTAAAAAACAGAAGCTTAGAAAGAGATCAGAGATGATTCAGGTCAGTAAAAGTAATTTTCTCAAGTTCTACACAAGCAGAAATCACGGCACATATTCATGCATCCCTGATGTGAGTGAGCGATATGTTAAAAGCAGCTAAGAGGAAGTTTTCATCCCTTACTTGCTCCTTTCTTTCACTCTGTCCATCCATTCTGCCTGCTGTCAACCTTTCCTCTATTTCCAGAGGATGCTCTCCTCCCATCTCCTCTCATCCCAGACATGTCAGCGGCAGCTTTCTTTCCCCAAGGAGGAGAGACGGAGCATCAATTATTTCTATCCTGTATGGAAAATGAAGGAAGGGGAAGGAAGATGGAGGACAGCAGAGTCACTCCACATCCTCCGTCTCACAGCAGGAAACTTGTCTTTTTCACTTTGCGGATGATATTAGATGTGACTTGACTGCTCTACATACTATATTCTGAGTGACAAAGCTTCTTTTCATTGTACCAAATCACTTAAATATGATCACTTCAAAGATTTGTTAAAACATTTTGTTCACTGGTTCCTTCAGTGTTTTAACACGACTCTGTGTTTTTACTTAAAATGCTGATAAATGGTCAGATTGTAAATATTGTTCAGGATCACTTGCTCTGGAACATCCTGTCACATTTGCAAACACGAACAAAATCGGTTCAGAATCAGTTCCATTATTTTCCACATTCTGACTTAAAACAATTATATTATATTATATAAACAGTTATAATAACAGTTATATTATATATTTGATATATATACTAGGGCTGGGCAAGTTAACGCGTCACTATCGTGTTAGCTCATTAATTTATTAACGCCGACTAGTGCTGGGCGATATGGAAAAAATCATATATCACGATATGGACTATTTTATATCACGATAACGATATATATCACGATATACCATAATAAAGTATGTTTTCAGTTATTCTCTGAAAAGTTTGACAAAAATTTCATTGCTTACTTTTCAAATTTATTTTGAAAGGACATTTAGCTGAACTGTCACAAACATACATTTTAGTGCAGCAAAAACAGGTAGGTACAGAGGTACAGTAGCTTTCACATTTTTTTTAAAAGTGCACAACAGTTTCTGAGAGGAAAAACACATTTTTGCACTGAAGTTCAGCTATAAAAAAATAAACACAAATAATTTTTCAACTTTCTGAAATCTGTAACCTTGTAGTGCAAAGTTTGCAAACCAATATAAAGTGTCTAAAGTAAACATCAGGGTTGAAGAGAACTCTGTTTAAGGCATTAACCATGAATAAAAGTGCAAACATAAAAGGCTACTTTGTAGAAGTAGATATGGTTCTATCAAATTTATCGTTGCAGGTTATTTAATTACATATTTGCTGTAATAATTGATAAAATTAGGTTAGAAACGATAGAAACGATAGAAACGATATAAGAGAAATGGCACGATACACACTTTTATATTGTCCCCACGATATATATTGTAGTATTGCCCAGCACTAACACCGACATTTATTTTATCGCACGTTAACGCTTGTTGCTCACATGCTTTTGTTTTGAAAAGTCTGTTACTGGTTGCTGCGGAACCGGAAGAGAATTAGCAGGTAAACATGAAGAAAAGCTAAAACAGACATGGAGAACGGTAAAAATCCGTGTGCTTTACAGTTCGTGTAGCAACTCAGGTAGCAATATTAAGAATTCTTTCTTAAAAAAAATAAAATTCTGGACTGCAACAAAACTTTGTGGTCGTTCCTCCATGTTCCATCAGATCTGCTCCATGTGTTCACTGTCCTGCTGTTCTCTAGCTGGTTACTGCAGTGCGGCTCCATCTAGTGGCTCAGATGTGTAATGACAACTGAAACTCCAGTCCTCCATTATAAAACAAATTCAGTTTAAAAGTCTAAAATTGAAATATAAAAAAAAAAAACAGGATTTTTTTTTTTGTGTGTGTGCTAGATTAAAAAACAAAAAAATGTAATAAAATGTCACTATTTTGTATTTTTGATTGACAATTGAAAATGGAAAGAATGAATGATACATGGATTGGTAAAGTTACTGAACTTTAACATGGACATTTTCACTTTAAAGTTCTCTCAGATGGAGGATTTGACAGAAACAAGGTTTTTGGTAACAACTGACAAGTTGAACTCCCCGTTAAAAGTTTCTGCTGTTACCTCAGAAATTACCTGTTTTAATGTTCTGATTGTGCTGAGACACAATCATTTTGTTGGATTTTGTTTGTAGACTTTATAAAAACAGGATGACATTAATGCCCTGGCAGTGGCAATAAGCTTTTATTTATTTATCATTTTTTAAAATGAGATTTACACTAAATATGTGTTACTGACAAGTGCTGATGTTAAAAGTGTTTAAACAACAAATGTTATGCCACTTTAGTTCAGCTTGTATTATAATAGCAATAAAGTTGAAGAAGCAAATAGCTAATAGAAGCTGTTTCTCTTTAGCTGATAGTTGCTCCTGTTAAACAGCATGTTGAAGACTCTTCTCCTACAGATCATTAGTGCACGTTAACCCATAATTACCTCTCGACGGGATACCCTATCACGTCAAAAACGATTTCGTAGGCCAAAAAAAGTCTTGAAATTATTAAACACAACTTCAGATGGACATTGCACTGATTACAAATAGCATTGTGTCATTATTTATCAAACAAAAGCTAAGTTAAATGCTGAAATAATGTGTGAAAAGCGAAGTAAAGCTAAATATCTGATAATTGTGTTCTACTCTGGATGACGTTATCAGGTTCTCTATCAATGTGGAGGAAATGTCCCAAAGACAGATGAGACCGAAACAGAAATCTTCCCATCATGCACATCACCATGTTTGGTGAAAACCAGTCACAACGTATCAGTGTTGTGGACAAATGTATTCTTTATATTTATCCATTTCTCTGTGATTATATGCTTGCAACTCCAACTGCCATGCAGAAAATCCAGTATTTATTCCCAACAATTGATTCAAGCTATTAGCATGAATGCGTTTATGAGCAGATGAACGTCATGCATGCCTGTGACATGTTCTGTAACACTTTGACTGGTTGTTATTAGTTAAAGGTGTTAAAAGTGTGTGTGAGATCAGATTATACTGACTGATTATCTGACAGAAAGGCACAAGTCAGCATGCGTGTGCACGGGTAGAAGAAAAAGAGAGATGATGAGGGAAGTGAAGTGTTGGGATATCTGGCAGACGGCAATGTCAAAACACTGCCTGCTGGGAAAATGAAGCGTACGGCGGAAAGATGAGTGATTGCGATGTCCACTTAGGACTTCAAGCTTGCTCTAGTTAATCTTTTGTTCCCAGCCTGTTCTTTGTCAAGTTTTTTTTTTCCTTTAAGTTTCAGAGTTTGTTTTAGTTAAAATATGTTCCTTAATTCCTCCCACTGTGAGCCGCTAATGCATCTTGATTAAATAAATCTGTTTTCCCATGAATCTGAATTCCTCTGCAAACCATACAATGACCAGGAGGAGATCTGATGTCACTTTAAATCTCTGATGTCAGGGATTTCAGCAGTATCATTTCACGAAAATGTTCTTTATGGTTAAGCTCATTGTATTATATTTCCACCACATAACCTAAGAATAAATGGGACTGCGTCTTATTTAGGTTGTCTTAAAAAAAAAAAAACATATAACAAAAACTTAACAAATATAAATAGATAAATAACAAAACTTTCAAAATAAGTTGTAAGCCATTTGGGCCTCGACAGAAAACAGGCCTGTTCTTGCTCCACCGGGTTGAAAGATAATAAATCAGATTAGTTCTGTGGGGAAAAACATCCAAACTATCAATTTGTTGACTCTTAAGGAAAAGTCAAAAAAAATTACATCAACTTTTGGCTTCATCCTTTTATGTGTCAGTATGAGCCAATAGCCACAGTAAAATGAGATTGGCCTATAATGGGGTTTTATGTTTGTTTTAGTGACTATAAAGTCAGTTTTTTTTAATGCTCTCGCTTTATTCAGTATTTGCATAAGACGAATTTGTAATGTTAAGGCTTAAGGAAAGCTCCTGAATATGTGAAATAAAAACAAAGTATGGTACAAAACAATTAGCTTACTGGTCGACAAAGGATGGTCTCTTCCACGTGGTAAGGAGGTCAACACAAGATGCACAATTTAGATTTTATTTTTTTTTTATATCTCAAGCAAAGCTCAGCTTCTTCTTCCCAAGAACAAAGAGTACGATGTGCTGAATGACGTCCGCTGTTACGCAACTAACGTAGATCAAGCCAAACTGTTCAGACTGGACCATATCGACCAGAACTGAGCAGTACCACCTTCCAGAAATGTGGCCTTGCTGGAAATTTGGCCCATTGCTTCTGGTCGAACTCTTATAGTTGTGATCAGGTTGTGTGATTGTACGAAGTGCACCACTCCCTCCTCACAACATGATGCTGCCACCGCCGTGCTTTGCAGCTGGGATGTGTGCAAGCTTCCCTCCATTTCCTCCAATAATAACAGTGATCCATATTACAGAACAGTTCAGTTTCAGGCTGATCAGATCACAGGATACATCAAAAATTACCCTCGTAATTTCAACTATTGTCAGCACAGATGGTATTTTATTTATGATAATGATCTCTCTTGCAGGTTTCAACCAGCATCTTTGCAAAGTTCTGTTTGTTTTTTTGCTTTTCTGGGGTTCATTTACACATTTCCCATCGAATCATGTTCATCTCTGCGACACAGAAGGCATCTCCTTCCCAAGAGGTGTGATGGTTTCTCATACTTGCACATTATTGTTTCAAAGGATGACCGATGGGTCCTGGACGAACCCCCACCCTCTGTCTTGGTTGGTCGCTTTTGATTTTCCCATGATGCCATGCAATGAGGCCCTTGGGTTCGAAGGTATGCCTTCAAATACATTCACAAGTGACTCAAACTAACTATAAAAGTGGAAGAAAATATGTTCTCTTTTTTTAAGCTGTATCCAAACGTGCATTGTGGCAGGTTTTTTTTTCTGTAATCTCTACTTCAGACGTAAACAGTATTACTAATGTGATTTTCTGACAACCTAAAGAATCAACATCATTTAGCCATGGTTTACTATCTCTAGACTATTTGTATCTGCTTTAATGAGCTTGTCAGACAGTTCCCTGCTTTGCAGCTGTGTAACTGGGGAAAATGACAAACTGCTATTTCCCATGAGAGAAATATAGCATTTTAAAAATAAGTCATGGGACCCGTCTCTCTCCCCTGTTGATAAAGTCATCAGGAATCCACACTGAAATAAAAATGACACAAAAGAATCATAACTGCTTTCAAGTGAGTTTAGTACTTTATTGCCAAAAACCAATCATCCCTTTACACGAATCCAAATTAAATCTGTAACATCTGAGGTCTTGCTTTTGTCACTTTTGCCCTCGTTTCCCCCCCGCAAGATGCGAGTGTATCAAAAAAATTTGTCATATGGGAAAATGATAAACATGGCTGGAAATAGCTCCTAAATTCTTTCCCATGTACGAGGACTACACGGAGCTATTCTGTTGATGCCAGTGAAGCGTGTGCACAGAGTCATACGTGCAGTGGCGCCATGCGTTTTCAGGAAAGGATGTGAGAGATTCTGCCTTAAAATGAGAGATGCTGTATCACTTCCAGATATTTCCAGCAGCTATGACATTTAATAGCTGAAAATGTGTCAGCAATTTAACTCCCCCCTGCTGGGGTTCATCATCCGAGGCCTGGCACTGAATACGTTCAGGAAATGACTATGAGAAACAGATGCTAACAACTGCCGTCGACAAGCAACTGTTTTCATAGTGAGCGTTAGATATAAAAGTTTTGACCTATTTCTATGAGCTTGTGTTAAATATTACGACTTAAAACAGGAAAAAAAAATCTACCACAATCTAAACTTTATTTTCAAGCAGTAGAAACTTTAGTGTAAATATGTGGTCTAAGGCCCCGATCGTACATTTCCCCTTAGCCGTTAACACTAGCCACTACCCGGAAACTGCGGGTAAAGGAACCTCCGCTAACCGCTAATGCAATCTTCCGCTCACTAAAGCCACTACCCATCATGCCGACTCCCTTACTCACTTTGTAGTTGTGCCCTTTTTTCGCAGACTCAGTATCTTGCGATCACGGGTTTAGGGTTGCAGGTAGGAACCTGCAACCAGCATGTCGGCGCTTACGAGAGCGCGTCCGAATGGCATCAATGGGCATCCAGCCAGTCACATGTGGACGTGCACAGATGGCTCTACCTGTCGAATTAACTCTTGTATAAAAAGCGTGATTTGGCCTCAGTTGAACCCCTGAGAAAATAACAGAGATCGTCTTAAACGGCTTGATCACCAGTTAAACCATAGACGACCAGAGCGTGTTTAGGGTGGCACATCCTGCAGGTGACACTTCCCTGCCTGGTGGGACCCAGGGGTGAGTTTTACATTGTCATATATCACATACAGTAGATGTATACACATAGAAGGCCCATTACAGAGTTCAGTCATTGGGTGATACTGAGGGATATGTGGTCATTATAATTCATTCAGGCAGCGCCTTGCATGGCAGCGGCCACCCACTGGTGTGTGAAAGAGTCTGAATGGGTGAATGAAAGGGCCAATGTAAAGCACTTTGAGAGCACCTTGATGGAGTGGAGTAGTGGCGATATGGAAAAAAATCATATATCACGATATGGACTATTTTATATCACGATAACGATATATATCACGATATACCACAATAAAGTATGTTTTCAGTTATTCTCTGAAAAGTTTGACAAAAATTTCATTGCTTACTTTTCAACTTTATTTTGACATTTAGCTGAATTGTATGGAAGTATTTCTGTGCCATCTGAGTTTGAATACGAATTTTTAAGATTGAAATTTTTCAACATCAAAATCAGACTTTGAATTTTAAAAAACATCAGATTTCTTGCACTGAATTTTTTTTTGCCTCTGAATTTTATTTTGTTAAAAATAAATTCAGTGTTAAAAAAAATTGTTGTCTTAAAATATTCAGTTTTTCAAAATTCAACATGTAAAGAAATTCAACACCCAAAAAATTCAGTGTAAAAAAAAAAAATCAACATCCCAAAAGAATTCAGTGTAAAAAAAATTCCATTTCTGAAAAAAAAAATGAGTGTAAAAAAATTCAACCTCAAAAAAAAAATTCAAAGTCTGATTTTGATGCTGAAAAAAGTCAAAGTCTGATTTTGATGCTGAAAAATTTCAATCTTAAAAATTTGTATTCAAACTCAGGTGGCACAGAAATACTTCCATAGAATTGTCACAAACATACATTTTAGTGCAGCAAAAACAGGTAGGTACAGAGGTACAGTAGCTTTCACATTTTTTTTTAAAGTGCACAACAGTTTCTGAGAGGAAAAACACATTTTTGCACTGAAGTTCAGCTATAAAAAATAAACACAAATTATTTTTCAACTTTCTGAAATCTGTAACCTTGTAGTGCAAAGTTTGCAAACCAATATAAAGTGTCTAAAGTAAACATCAGGGTTGAAGAGAACTCTGTTTAAGGCATTAACCATGAATAAAAGTGCAAACATAAAAGGCTACTTTGTAGAAGTAGATATGATTCTATGAAATTTATTGTTGCAGGTTATTTAATTACATATTTGCTGTAATAATTGATAAAATTAGGTTAGAAACGATAGAAACGATAGAAGAGAAATGGCACGATACACTTTTCTATCATCCCCACGATATGTATCGTCATATTGCCCAGCACTAGTGTGGAGAAAGCACTATATAAGTGCAGTTATCCAGCTCTTACAGGTAAGTTAAGCTGTTTCCAGACCACATGTCATACTGCTAGTGCGTACTTCTGCCAAAATGTAGTACATAGTATGCAGCACGCAAACAACTGCATGATCTGCAGTATGCAAGAAGTACCCAGCTGATTTGCTACTTCCTGGAAAATTTCTACGATGCACCTGACCAGTGCGCCTCACATATTATGTCCCATAATGCAATACAGGAGGCAGTATTGACAGTAATGAGTATTCACTGAATAAAATAACCGGACAAATCCTCTCTGACATCACTCTTTAGTTTTCGGAAATATGCTTTTGAAGTTTCTTTTATCTTTTTAGTGCATGATGCCATGCTGTACTGGCTATTTACAGCCCCCAGTTCCCCCAGCAAAGCCCCGACAGATGAGCTGTGGGGCTCCCAGCAGACGTCTGCAGCTGAACCTTCCATTACCTGATGTGGTCCGAGCTAATCGATCCCAGGTACACGTCCCATTTTTTTGACTCAGACTTTTCTGCTGCAAATTTGGACATTTTAGGTCATTTGACTCGCTTTTAGGCCAGTCCCCAGTGGTCAGTGGAGGAACTGCAACTAAATTCATTTTTTTGATTTGCAGCAGATTTCTGCAGAAGTCTGATGTAGCCCCTTAGTTTTATCATCTGCTGTTAGTTTACAGCTGTATTTATTTGTCCAACTTCTCTGTACTGTTTTTTTTATTAGCTATTATATAGGCTTGTTATTTCTCCCTGTTTTCTGCCAGATTGTTTCAGTTATTCTGTGCACACCGCTGTTTTTATATCCACTGGATTTACTTTTTGGACTGAGCTTTGATTATTTTACTTTGGAGTGTTTTAGGCTTTGTTCATAAAAGATTTTTTTATTTCTTAACCGTCCTGCCTCTACCTGTTAGTCTATTACTGGGACATGATGCTTCTCTGCATATTTAACAGAGATTACATAAACTTATTACGCTATACATCACGTAAAATACTTTCTTTTCATCCACAAAATATACAGTTTGTATACAGTGTAACAGCAGTTTAAGGACAGTTACCATAAAAAAACACATTCTGGTAATTAAATTGTTTGGTTTAAACTTCATACTTTAGAATTACACCAATATTCATCAAAGACAAATTGTTCTGTTAAAGTTACTCAACACTTGAAAGTTATGAAATCGAACAAGAATGTAGAAAAAACAAGAAATGACTGGGAAGCACAGTTTGGAGTCTCATTGCACCGGCGGATGACGTTGCACGTGGTTGGCCGTTGGCAGCGATTGATGAGTAAACAACAAAGATGGCATGTGAAAACCCTGTGCATGTTAAAGTTCCCCGCGGCTACGGAAATGGCTCCTTCTTTGAGGGTAATGTGATCAGGGTGGTACCATCTGTTACTAGTTTAGGCACCTCTTCTGATTCATTTATTTTTGTTTCGGGTTCATTTCTATTAGCGGAGCTGTCAGGATTATTTTTAAGCAACAGAGCGCCAGTGAAGTAGTTCGAGTCATGACTGGGGAAATGAAAGAAAAGCTTCATAAAAGATATTGTGTTCTTTTCCAAACTTTGCTCTGTGTTTCACTGCGGGAATCACCTTGGCTATCTGTGAATGACAGGGATGCACTGTGCTCATGGCTCCGCCCCCACATATGACATCAGTCAACCGACCACTCCCTACTCATTCTTGCTTTCTTCGAGAGAGGAGAGCGGGGAGATGGAACAAAACCAGGGGTACCATACACGTCCCTGGTGCCTCTCCGAGCAGGTCTACGCCAGGATGCCTCAAGACCCTGACCACGGTATGGCATGACCAGAACGTTGCTGAATGGGGGGGGGGGGGGGGCATACAAACAGAAGCCGTCGCCCCCTTTTCAGCTTTTTCTGTCTGTCCTGATGGGAGGTGGCAGAGTTATCTGAGTTTTCACCTTTCAGTAGCATACGCACAGACACCGGGAAAAGGCAAAAATATTCTGCAAAGAAAAGCGAAGGGGCTAGTGAGAAAGGGGAGGGTGGTGAAATCACAGTAGAGAAATTATAAGTGAGATTCAGAACATGTGTTTCTGAGCTGTTGTATCTGTGGGAACAGATGTCCAAAAGTCCATAGAATTTAAAAGTCAAAAGGGCTCCCTATACATTCAGGACTTACTCAAGACCAAACTCCAAATCTATTTCAGTAAGTATTTCCATTAATACTCTTTGAGGCCCTGCTTCTTTTGTGTTTACTTTAAGACATGACTTTAAAGAAAAAAAAAAGGAATTTTACAATCAGGAAGACAACAGCTTGAAAGAACAAACAAACCTGTGTAAGACTAAATACTGATCTCTCTAAATTTCTCTGAATCCAGAGTTTACAGTATTAATAGAAGGAAGCGGCTCCTCCCAGCATAAAATCCCGTGACGTCAAGGTTCCTGCATTTGCAAGCGAACCAGTTAGCAGCACATCAGAGGAGTTTTTGTGAAGCTCTTGTGTTGTGCTAAAGTTGGTTTTGTCGGAAATGCCTGTCGGAAATACCAAATGTCTCATTGTTCTGTGACATCTCGCTGATAGAAGCCTAAGAGTTTATCTTTCTGAGCCTCTAGCCAGTCCAGACCGTGTTATGTAATGAAGAGTTCAAAAGAGGGTCTGTTTCATGTGCAGATATGGAGCAAAGCACTGAGCTTCACAAAATCAGGATCAAACACGTTTGCTGAATGAGGTGATCTAAGGTTTAGTCACAAGTTGTAAATTCTGAAAAAACTACGCTGAAATCATTTTTACAACAACAGCCCTTTATCGTCTCAGGATACTTGCTTAAAATAGTGCAAACTAATATTTATTTTTATTTTAATGGCTTGTTTAGGGCAAATCACCAGTAACTGTATTAGCATAGCGCTGCAGATTATCAGTCAGACATGAAGTAGTATTAGCAGCCTTTCTCAACCTTTTTTCAGTCACGACACCTTTCAAAAGTGAATAAAATCTCACGACACCCCAGAGTAAAATATAATCCAAAGCCACACTGCATCGCTCCGACTGTAAATGCATACGTCCCGTTTATTTTGTTTAAATAACCTGAACACGATAACTGCACCAGAGTAGGCCTCAGCAGGAAAGCTTCTTTTCATCCGTGATGTGCTTGCTTCCATCCATCATCCTTGTATTGCCTCTTTTTAGCCTTATCGCTAGCAGCTAGCTTTGGTAGCTATGGAGCAGATTCAGAGCTGGTGGATGAAGGCTTGATGAAGAAGTCGGCTCCTCTGTGATGTTCCGTTACTGTGGGGCTTTTCTTTTTAGAAAATGATCCATGATGTTGCTAAAAAGTTCTCTTTGCTATCTGTGAAATAAAATTCCAGCGGTTAAATGATATTACGAAGTAAGCCAACTGGGCAGTCACGTTGACCTTACGCTGACCCCATACTGACATTGTTAACATTGGGAAATGGGCATGTGAGACATATTTTTATTATTCATTTCATGCCCAATTATGTATCTTATTTATTTATTTATTTATTCATAGGCAAAAAGTATGTATTTATGTGTGCATTCATATATTTATACAGTGGTACCTCTACTTATGAAATTAATTGGTTCTGGAAGTAGTTTGTAACCTGAAAATTTCTTAAGTAGAGACGTGTTTTCCATGTAAATGCCCTAATCTGTTCCAAGCCCCCCAAAATTCAAACATTTTTTTTTAATAAATTATAAATAATACATGAAATGACATAAAAACCTGTAAGAAATACATGTTAGAACTAGAAAAGCACTCAGAGAGCGCAGACCTCCACTAAACGCAACAATTATCGAAAATTTGAAAGTGATCCAGAATCCAGGATTTCTTCCGGATCACACCCAAAATGAAATCAGTTCTTCCTTTTCACAATTCTGACAACTCCTTAAAATTTCATTTAAATCCATCCATAACTTTTTGAGTTATCTTGAACACAGACAGACAGACAGATAAACGCTAGCAAAAACATAACCTCCTTGGCGGAGGTAAAAATTGTTAGTTTACCTGGGTTGCTGGGTTACGCTCATACAGACAAGGGGCCCTCCTAGCCAATGGGATGCCAGGAAGATGCTAAGCGATAGCCAATGGCAGAGCAGCTCGGACGCACCGCTTTCAAACCGATATACAGAGCCGACAGCTATGTTTATGTCTGGTAAACTCTGGGAGCTACGAGTAGCAGCGCTACTGAATTTTTGCCTTTCGTATCCTGAAATTTCTTTCGTAAAGATAGGCAGTATTTTCCTTTTGAGGCGTTTCGTAACCTGAAAATTTCGTATGTAGAAACATTCGTAAGTAGAGGTACCACTGTATATGAAATGTCAGAATAGGTCATTTTTTTGACGACACCCCCGAAGCAGTCAGACGACACCCCGGTTGAGAAAGGCTGGTATTAGCATTCATTTGGACTTCTGTTTCTAGACATTATTGATTCTCATTTCAGCTCTTGTGGTTTCTACCAACTGTTGTTGTAAATATGGGGCTCTTAAGCCGCTGATTGCATAACTATTTTATCTAGCTGTTAGCTAACTTTGTTTGTCAGGCATGTTTCCGAGGACGGGCTGGAAAGATGCTTTGCCGTTGGCTAGCTGACATCAACAAACAGACTGCAGCTTCAGAGAACACATTGCCCATTGACAGTTCTGTGAGAAAACATATTTACTCAACTTGAAAACACACCACTTGCTAATGCAACAAAAAAAATGCTTTTTATTTAAAGGTTCCTAACTGAGTGATATGGCCCAGAAATATCCAGTTAGCCACAATGACAGCTAGTCAAGGTCTAAAACTGTTAAGCAAAGGAGCTTCAGTTCTACGTCATCAACTACACTTTAGGCAAGAAAAGGATTCGTGAACAGAAATGTGAGGACAAAGGGTGAGTTCAAGCAACAGTAGTAACCCTGGATGCACTTCCACCTCCTTCCACCTAACTTTTCTCAAGGACAAAGGACACTCTTTTGAGGACACTGGATCAGTGGGTCATAAGAATGAAACAGCAGATTATTAGCCTCAACTAAAGACGTCTGTAGGATGAGAGATGAAACGTCTTTACGAACCAAGAGAAGATGTCCAGGTGCCACGCTTTTAAGAATAAACGCTGATGCTAGTTAACCTATTTTTGACTGCTGATCCGTATACAACCCCAATCCCTAAAAAGTTGGGACAATGTGTAAAATGTAAAAAAAAAAACTAGGGCTGGGCAAGTTAATGCGTTATTATCGCGTTAACTCATTAATTTATTAACGCCGACATTTATTTTATCGCGTGTTAACGTATGTTGCTCACATGCTTTTGTTTTAAAGAGTCTGTTACTGGCTGCTGCGGAACTAGAAGACAATTGGCTGGTAAGCAATGCAGAAAAGCTAAAACAGACATGGAGAACGGTAAAAATCTGTGAACTTTACAGTTCGGGTAGCAACTCAGGTAGCAATATTAACAATTCTGTCTTGATAAAAAATTCTGGACTGCAACAAAACTTTCACATTAAACTTTCGCGGCTCAATCTAGTGGCACAGATGTGTAATGACAACAGAAAGTCCAGTCCTCGATTATAAAACAAATTCAGTTCTGTGGCCCGTTTTTTCATTTCGTATTTTTGATCCAAGTCTAAAATTGAAATATTTAAAAAAAACAGGCATTTTTTTCTTTTTTTTTGTGTGTTAGATTAAAAAACGAAAAATGTAATAAAATGTCACTTTTTATTTTTTTTTAATTTTTGATTGAAAATTGAAAATGGAAAGAATGATTGATACACGGATTGGTAAAGTTACTGAACTTTAACATGGACATTTTCATTTTAAAGTTCTCCCAGACGGAGGATTCAACAGAAACAAGGTTAT
The DNA here is from genome assembly GCA_018398805.1 of Hirundichthys speculiger. Taxonomy (NCBI): domain Eukaryota; kingdom Metazoa; phylum Chordata; class Actinopteri; order Beloniformes; family Exocoetidae; genus Hirundichthys; species Hirundichthys speculiger. The sequence continues at coordinate 204,928 of JAGFBZ010000580.1, forward strand.
TTGTAACAACTGACAAGTTGAACTCTGTTAAAAGTTTCTGCTGTTACCTCAGAAATTACCTGTTTGAATGTTCTGATTGTGCTGAGACACAATCATTTTGTTGGATTTTGTTTGAAGACTTTTTTTTAATTTTTTATAAAAACAGGATGACATTAATACCCTGGCAGTGACAATAACCTTTATTTTATTTGACATTTTTTAAGATGATATTTACACTAAATATGTGTTACTGAAAAATGCTGATGTTAAAAGTGTTTGAACAACAAATGTTATGGCACTTTAGTTCATATGGCAGCAGAACATTTAAATAAAAGTGCATTTTACACTACTTTTGAATTCATTATTTGATTTTGCGTATACAATTTCGATTAATTGTGTTTATTTAGGGAAATAATGCGATTAATTGCGATTAAAAATTTTAATCGTTGCCCAGCCCTAAAAAAACATATCAATGATTTCACAAACACATATTTTATTCACAGCAGAACGTACACTATGTCATGGACATTGTTGGGTATAGACAGGGCATCTTAGCAAAGTTTCTCCAAAGTACAGATGGGCAGAAGTTCAATCTGTTCACAACTGTGTCGACATGTAGTGAAACAACTTCAGAATGATCCCATACACAAACCTGATATATGGCCATATATTTAAATAACATATATAATATCGGTGTCCATATATGTCTTTCACATATGTGAACATATATTGGTACATATTTGGAACATATATTTTAAAATATTACAAAAATGGCCCCTTTTATATATGGAAAATATATGTGGCACATATATGTATGGCATATTCAGCACATATATTTTTCAAACTTATATGTCACATATATTAGTATAGCATCAATGTTGGTATATGAAATAGCAATATATTGCTCATTATATGTATTTGACTTGTATATAAAAATAAGCCATCAAAAATATCTAGTCAACAAATTTTAACAATTATTTTGGAATATATGTCATAAACAAATATCTAGACTGAATGTTTGAGCATTTATTCTGAAATATATGTTCTAAACAAATATCTAGACTACATATTTGCACATTTATTCTGACATATATGTAAAGAACAAATATCTAAACTACATATTTCAACAATTATTTTGGAATATATGTCAAATACAAATATCTAGACCACTTACTTTACCATATATTTTAAAAATATATTTCAAAAGCAAATACCTGTTCTACATGTTTGCACATGTATTTTAGAATATAAGTTTAAATCATATATTGCAATTACATATATGTACATATATCATAAAATATTTTGGCAAATATGTCACCTATATGTACATATATGGCCATATATCAGATTTGTGTATGGGATGTTCAGACTTCAATTATCTCATTACCTACAAACATTTTTAATAAAATCCTTCAAGAGTCAGGAGAAGTCTCTAAAATCAATATCAGCCTTTGGGAGGCACTGCGCAGCTTAGGAAGACTTTCATAAATTGTCATCTTCGAATACAGTTCACAGTGACTTCTACAAATTCAGATAAAAGAAGCCACATGTGAACATGATCCAAAAACAAATCTTTTCGGAGCCAAATTGAGGTAAAGTGTAAGTTTGTCCTGTGGTCAGGTTAGAAACTATGGATGTCCTCCAGACTCCAGGAGTTAAAAGCCTGCATGTCTGACGGTCTGGGCTGCATTAGCGCCTGTAGCATTGGACAAGCTGCACATCTGGAAAGGAAATGTCAACTCTGTAAGGTATATGCAGGCTTTTAACCCTAACCCAGATGTTCTATATTATACTGATGTTAAAGGAACAGGGGATGCTGCATAAACATAAACATCACCCCGTCCCAATTCTCTGGGACATGTTCAAGGAATTCAAAATTACCTATTTTTCTTTAGATTCCACATTTCCTCACTTTTATCATTTGATACGATTTCTGTATTGCTTTATGAGAAATGCTGATAATTGTATTCTGCTTTTATTGACATTTTACACAGCATTCAAACTGTTTCAGGGGCTTAGATTGTACAAAATGAGGTGAAATACAATGAAATACAACATTGCTACATTTGTTTTTAAAATGCAAGACTGGCTTTTCAGTGACTGTTTTGTTCTTCTGTCAAACAGAAATATAATCATACCCATGATCTTCACTGTCCATTAAAATGGAAAATGCAACATTAATGCAAGCAAAAGGTTTAATATTAAAGAACATCATACATCAGTTACAAAACTGATCCATAATCCAGATATGAAACGATCTGAATCCCCAAATTAATCAAAGGATTTTTGCAAAGTTCAACCTGTAAAGTGAGGCCACAGCAGTAGAGTTTGAGGGTCATTGATAAGCTTTCAAAAGTGAATTTGACTTATATTGAGCTCTAAAATCAAAGCAAAGCTTTAAAAAGAAGAATTTTGTAACAGTTGGAATTTGAAAACTATTTGATTATGTAACTATCCACTTTGAAGAAGGAAGGTTTTTGGAAAACTAAACTGAATCTCAGTCTAAAAATAGAGCGTAAGTGTAGCATGTCTAAGTATTTATATAAAAGGCAGTTTATCGTCAGAGCTGAATGGAAGCAGCAGACAAGTCGGACATTGAGCCGTTACAATAAGACTCTGTTTTCCTCCATTAGTGAACCTCGTGAGGAGCATTTAGCTTTGACCGTAGGTGTGAAAACACCATCCTAAATCTCATTTAGCACACAAACACAACACTGTCTTCCATCCTGTCTTTATACAATATGAACACAGTGAAATCATTCTAGAGCCTGCGGCGCCTTTGCTTGAGATTAATGATGCGAAGGTTACGTAAACGAAATCACAACAACAAGTGCTCTTCATAAAATTACAAAAATGCATACCACAGTACTGTCCCCAGGCTGTCATAACACCAAGTGCCCATGAAAGCCACCCAATGTAGTATTATGACTTCTGGCCACCAGGGGGCGGTACATCTACTTTGTTCCACTGGAGATAAACTGTGGTCAGAAGTGGCTTTAACTGCAACAAAAACAGTGGCTGCGGTTAATTCCGAATTTTTTAATTTGGAATTAATTATTCCGAATTAAATAATTCCGAATTAAACTATTTTCCTTCGAGTTTACATGGAAATAGTAATTCCGAATTGAGGTTTACATGGAAAATACGTTTGTTCGGCTTTATCCAATTCCGCTTAAGGTCTGGGGGTTGGGAAGGGTTCTGATTGGATGGGGGGGGCGGACGTCTTTACATATTTATGTCTACGGGAAGAAAACAAACTTACTCGGTTAGCAACAACATTCCTCTTATTTTTGACCTGGGTGGCGTCTCTATCTGTGAAACCTCCTTCATTTAACCTGGCCGCTACAACTTTGAAAAGCTCACAATTTTTATGTTTCCTGCCATCTGTTCTTTTAATTATTTCCAGTTCCTCCAAGCTATTTATTAAATAAATCGTCTCTGCTCTTGAACACCGTTTACTGCGTGCCGCCATTTTGAAACTTTATTTTGAAAACAAGCCCAGCGCGGAATATAAGCGTCATCGCGACAGACGGGCAAGAAAACTAGCATGCGCATAAAGACGAGAATTAATTTAAACAGGAATGAGTGTATACATGTCCGCAGAATTATTTTATTCAGAATTAAAATCAGAATAAACCAACCACTTACTTCAGAATTAAGTTTAATTCGGAATCGACATTTTCATATGGAATTAGGTGTTTACATGGTAACTTGTATTCGGATTTAACTTTAATTCTGAATTAAAGACGAATTAAACTTCCCATGTAAACGCACGGAGTGTAAAATAAAGATAGAATTTGATGCATCCTGTGTATTTCAATGTTGACTGCCTCTAAATATGTTATAGTCAAGGCTTATGCTATTATTTGTCAATGATGACAAAAAATGATGTCGTTTCCCCACTTTACCCCCATCAGTCTGATCAATCTCAGGGTTATGATCAATCTCCCCACTTGCTACAGTTCATTTTGTTTGGTGTCAGTGCAGTAGTCAGCTAGCTAAAGCTAGCTTGGGAGCAAGCCAAAAGAACTGGACCAAGAGCCCCAAAAGGAGCCAGTCTTGATTAAAATCATCTGGCAAACTCCGCTGCAGTGCCCTGGTATGGAAGGACAAATAAATCAAAACAGGACCAAAATGCTAGAATTGCATGATTTGGGGATTAAATAGAGTATATACTGTATAATGTGTCAGTGTCCAGCTACAAAAAGGATTAAAATCCAGTATTCTCTTTGCATGCCACTTCTCCAGCGCTAACATGATTAGATTTGTCATTTCCTCCTGACAGGCTAGCTCTGGATGTAGTTAGCGCTAAAGTCCAATAATTAAATGTGTGCAAAGGCTAAGTCTGCTGTCCGTGGAGATGGCAGCTAAGAAAAGAAAGGTTAGCGGCTATTAGGAGCTTCGATCAGGCATCCCCGGGACCCTCGACGAGCTGAAACTTAGCTAACTGACCCTTGGGGTCCCTCCTCAGGGCAAAGTTAGACAGTCTGAAAGGGTGCAGGCTAACCTGGGGGGTGGCTCAGCTAGATGACCACCTGTTAGCCAAGATACTAGCTTTCTGCGGTGGGCTAATTTGGCTGATGCCTTTTGTTTAGCAAAGCGGCCCCTAATGCTGTTTTTGTTATGTCAAATATTGCTATGGAAACTATGGCTTTTTGAGCCAGCTCCTAGTGGTCAGCCAAGGAAGTGCACATTTCAGCACCCTGTATAGGAAACCGGATGTAGCCCCTTGGTCACAACACAAGACATATCTGAGTCATAATTTAAGCGCTTCACAGTGAAATTCTAAAATGTTTTTATTAAGCTGGATACAAATGAAGGCAGGTCATTATATTTTCCCTCTGAGGTGGCTATTTTTTTATTTGATTACAACTGCATAATGACTCAGCTGGCACTGACAGCTTCTTTGACAGTTATTACACGCCTTCAACATTACGTAACCGGACGGATTTACACATGAGAGAATTCTGAAAGGAATCTAAACTTTATTATGACCATAAACCAAATTAGATCAGGGAGATTTTTTTTTTCTTTTTATGTGTCATTGGTGTACGCTAAGATGCGTGTCGATACCCACAATGCTAATCCACAAGGAAGCAGTTTACACACATCCATTCATTCATTTTCCAAACCCTCTGCATCCTGTTCAGGGTCAAAGAAAAGCAGGTAGGTAGCGTCACATGTTTCTGTTTGTTTTGTTTTTTTTATTTAAACTGAAACAGTTTACTCAGTGACTTCCTGACAGTCAGGCGTTTCATGTCAGAATGTAGGGAAAGCGTGACAGCTGCGTTCAGCATTTTCATAAAGCGTGTAAAGACTGTAACTTCCTCTCTCCTCGCACATTGACACACTTGATTTCCTGACAGCTGTCTAACCATTAAAGCTCATAAGAGTGGCTCACAGTTTGAGTCACAGCTGTGCCGTGTAGTAACTCAAAGTCTTGTTTTCTTTTTTTTTTTTTTATATCCTCCCTCTGTGCGAATAAAGGCATAATCTGGTAGTCATAATCCAGCAGAGAGGTGGCAGAGCGGGCCGCTAATCCGCATTTAACTTCATCAGGGAAGCCCCCGCCGTCGGCATCACGAAGGGAGATCAAGTTGACGCTTAACATTGGTTTAACATTAGATCTGTGTAAAATCGGACATCCGGATTAAGGGGCCTTTTCAACCACCAAACAGCATACGTTCATTCATGAAGCGGTCACAGCAATATCCGTTAGCATGTGTCTTAGTGGAAGCCTCTGCAGAATTACGTTAAAGCGTCTGAGCCATCTGCTCAGCATCTCCCCGTAACCAAGGTAACGACTGTGGTCGTAGTTGTGACAGCGTACGTCACAACTAAGGCTCGTTCTTACTGTGAAGTACCGTATTGGCCCGAATAAAGGACGACTCTGATTATAAGACGACCCCTATTTTTCAGATATAATTTTGGGAAAAAAAAAAATATGTGGTAGACAAAAGGTTATTCATCAAACAACTTCTTATTGTACAGTCATTGTAGAAAAACTCACGCAGAGATAACGTTCTGCTGTATTGTTAAACATTTAATGATTTCATCTTTTTAGGAAGTATGGTACCATATTTAAAGTACAGGTACATGTCAGGTTTCCATGTTATTGAAGATCAAGGTATAGTACTATTTAATAAACTGCTGTTTATTATGTTAATAAACATCAGATCTGCTCCGTGTGTTCACTGTGATGCTCCATTCTTACTGATTACTTCAGTGCGGCTCCATCTAGTGGTGCAGGTGTGTAACTACAACTGAAAAGTCTAGACCTCGATTATAAGACAATCCCTGTTTTTGAGAAGATGATTTCTAGAATAAAATATCGTCCTATATTCAGGCCAATACGGTATGTATTTTTAAAAAATCAGTAGAATCTCCTCCAGAATTAGACGAGCCTGCGTTTTTTTGGTTTATGGTTTTAAACTCAGTGATTTTCTGTCCTCAAACTCCCGTTCTCCACTATGACCTTATTTTTTAAAGCACCTTACTGGTTGAGCTCGTTCCATTTTCATTCAGTGAAAAGCAATTTCTTTCAATTTCTATTCCAGTTTCAGTAATTTTGCCACCTCTCAGGAAAAAACCTTGTTCTTTTGCTGACTACATACTGGCCATGATTACATGATGTAATTTAATTTGGATTTAATTATTCCGAATTAAAAAATTTTGAATTAAACTATTTTCCTTCGAGTTTACATGGAAATAGTAATTCCGAATTGAGGTTTACATGGAAAAGACGTTAGTTCGGCTTTATCCAACTCCGCTTAAGGTCTGGGGGTTGGGAAGGGTTCTGATTGGATTGGGGGGGGGGGGGGGGGGGGCAGACGTCTTTATGTATTTACGTCTACCGGAAGAAAACAAACTTACTCGATTAGCAACAACATGGAGAAACAGCCTTCATTTAGCCTAGCCGCTACAACTTTGAAAAGCTCACAATTTTTATGTTTCCTGCCATCTGTTCTTTTAATTATTTCCAGTTCCTCCAAGCTATTTATTAAATAAATCGTCTCTGCTCTTGAACACCGTTTACTGCGTGCTGCCATCTTGAAACTTTGTTTTGAAAAACAAGCCCAGCGTGGAATATAAGCGTCATTGCGACAGACGGGCAAGAGAACTAGCATGCGCAGAAAGACGGGAATTAATTTAAAGTGGAATGAGTGTTTACATGACTGCGGAATTATGTTATTCTGATTTAAAATCAGAATAAACTAGCCACTTACTTCGGAATTAATTTTAATTTGGAATGGACATTTTCATTTGGAATTATATTATAATTATAATTATAATTATAATTATAATATTAATTTTTAATCATTTTAAATCAGATTTAATTTTAATTCTGAATTAAAGAGGAATTAAACTTCCCATGTAAATGCACTAAATGTTAGTCATCTTTTGCCCCACTTGCACAGGACTGGGATTACTGGGATTACTTTGTATCCCAGGTGGTTGGATTACTTTGTAATCCCAGTAAGGTCTGTGTGATACTAATCCAGTGCAAATGTGTCATCCCTGTCATTTGTAGGGCACAAATTACTTGACAAATTTTAGAAACCAGAGAGGTCATGGGAAACGTTTAATCCCCATGAAAATGTACAATGTAGTGATTTGGGGGCAGGAATGTTTTTTTTATTTTTTATTTATACCTCATTTCCTGCCTCTGGCAAAATTATAGTGGCCGCACTGGATAAAACGATTGATGACATTTTGGGATAAAATTCAAGAAATTCATCAGTGACGGTCAAGAATTAGTCTTGTGGATTTCCTCGAAGGCGACACCAACAGACGAAAAATAAATTGCTTCTGGGTGTCACTGGATTAATCACGGTGCAACAACGGTGCAAATGTTGAGTGATCAGATCTCACCTTCCTGCTATATATACAAATCAGAGTTCACAGTACAAGGAAAGATTGACTACAAACTTGAAGAAGAAATAAAATCTACCTGAGAACTGTGAAAATGCTTCTTTTTTATCCACTAGGTGGCAGCACTAATGCTAATTCATTGCATTCAGGGCTTTTTGCAGACACGACCACTTCTCATAAAGAAAGCAACAAGCCAAAACAAGCAATACAAATCATTCATTTTATGTCATTTTCTGCCTTCAAACAACCTCAGCGTACTGCTGCTGTGCTGTGGAGGGTAAAGCTCAGAGCTCCAAAGCAAAGATGGTTCAGCTGAAGTTCCTGGACCAAGGATCCTCCATGTGGAGGTCTGCTGGGACCTTCATTCACTCATCCCACGACTCTCAGACCGACAGCGGCAGGCTTTCACTTGAAATGAGGACGTTTGGACAGATTTGGCCAGAATGAATATAAAGTTATATTAATTATCATCCCAGGGTTAACATAAAATAAGCCAGCATAGCTGAAATAGCTAACTGTAGCTGGTGAGCGTGTTCCAGCTGGTTTCTCAGCGCTGATAGTTTCAACCTTTTGCAATGTGGTATTGTGCAGTAAGAGGAAACGTGGCTTCGAAGGCACCTGTGGGTGACATTAGTGCTGGGCAATATGACGATACATATCGTTTCTATCGTTTCTAACCTAATTTTATCAATTATTACAGCAAATATGTAATTAAATAACCTGCAACGATAAATTTGATAGAATCATATCTACTTCTACAAAGTAGCCTTTTATGTTTGCACTTTTATTCATGGTTAATGCCTTAAACAGAGTTCTCGTCAACCCTGATGTTTACTTTAGACACTTTATATTGGTTTGCAAACTTTGCACTACAAGGTTACAGATTTCAGAAAGTTGAAAAATAATTTGTGTTTATTTTTTATAGCTGTACTTCAGTGCAAAAAATGTGTTTTTCCTCTCAGAAACTGTTGTGCACCTTTTAAAAAAATGTGAAAGCTACTGTACCTCTGTACCTACCTGTTTTTGCTGCACTAAAATGTATGTTTGTGACAGTTCAGCTAAATGTCCTTTCAAAATAAAGTTGAAAAGTAAGCAATGAAATTTTTGTCAAACTTTTCAGAGAATAACTGAAAACATACTTTATTATGGTATATCGTGATATATATCGTTATCGTGACTATCGTGAAATAGTCCATATCGTGATATATGATTTTTTCCATATCGCCCAGCACTAGGTGACATCATGGATTATTTGTCCAGAAATATATACAGACTGTGTGTAACGGTTAGTGAGCTGTAAAGGAAGACCTAATAGAGCACAGTCACTGTTATTTTAATGATAATATGGATTGTCGTACCGTTACTCGTCCTGACCAGCTCAAGATTGGACTGGAAGAATCTGGGGATGAAGCTTAGCTAAGCAGCCATCTTAGCTGTTTAGCTTTGCATTTGAATGAGGACTGCTAACCAGAGGATGTCCAGTAACAGACGGCTTCTTGCTTGTTGGCCGCTAGCACTGGCAGCAGCTGGAACAGCTGGCTACTCCAGCCAAGCCACTTCCCAAGTTAGCCTGGACCCTTCAACACTGACAAACCAGGCGGGTTAGCTGCGGTAAGCTATGATTAGCGTCATAGCTTGATGTTACTGAGATAAGGTGGACATGTTCCAACCAGAGTTTGTTCATTCAGTCCTTTCAGCCATTTTTGGGTTAACCGTGGGTGGGTGGAGTCAGTGGTTGCCATGGTAGCATCACCCAGATCCCTGACATAACACCCCCCTCAGAGGAGTGGTCCAGTTCTTTTTATAAAGTCTGTTTTCCAGATAAGGAACACGACTTGAAAGCCCAGGCATCTCGGATGAAACAGCTCATTGTAAATAAAAATACACGACTATTTTACCCGTGGCATTTCGTGGTTTCTGTTACATAATCCAGCTGTTGTGGGGGTTGGACGATCCTCGCTGCAGGACATGACGGGGGGGCTTCCTGTGACAGTGACGAAAGATAAACCCGGTCAGAACCGGATCCGGCTTTTCACATGCGGAAGGTTCTTAGGGACGCTGGTGGTTAATAGATGGATTATTCATAACACATAATTACACACAGAAGATGTCTTGCTTATTGGCACAAAGATTTTTTGGGAATTCAGACGGAAGCTTTGTGGTTAAACCAGCAACTTTAAAAAAAAGTCTCATTTATTCATGGCTTCACTCTCCAAATGTTTTTGGGTGCAGCAGATGTTACAATGGCTCCATTTGGGAAAATTTAAAAGAACAAAAAGGCTGTCTTTGTTCAGAGGGGATTTCCAAATTACTATTATCCATTTATTGATAAATACAGAAAGATGTGAAAAACTTCACTCATCTTATCTTCAAGATACTTCTGAACAAACGTCGCTTCTGCCATATTCTTCTCATACTTACGATAATGACATGCTTTTCCTGTAGAGTCAACGGTGTGTGGTTTTATTTTGTGAGCATATTATCTTGGAAAAAAAAAATCCAATAATCAGTCAACTGATTGGCCAACTGGTCTACTTTAATGTTTTTGTACTTTACTTTTGTACTTTAATTATTGCTGCATTATCTGTTTGTATCTTAATAAGGAAACTAGAATATAAATATGCATGTTCTTTTAAGCTCTGATAAAACAACAAGTCTGAGGGCACAATACTGTATAATCATTTGATTATTGTAATATTATTACTTTACATTCATTCTGACTAAATCTGCTCAAACATCCTCATTTTAAGTGTTGCTATCAAAACAACATCTGAAATGAGCGGCTGAGAGGCAGATAAATGGATGTAGATAAACCCCTGACACTGAATGGGGGAGCAGATTTGAACTGCACACCTCGGTGTGAAGTGCAAAGCCTGCTGGGATTTTGAGTCATTTGTGAGTTTCTTCATCTGAAGACCATGTGACTTTAAGTCATCCGTGCAGGTCCGTCTTTGTATTTTCATATGACTGAGGCCCAACACACGTTTCACCAGCTGGATGTTTAGATGCTCTATAGAGAAGAACAGACGACACAAACATAACTCCTGACTGGGGGGTTGAACTCAGATATCGCAGATTCTGCTGGAAAATTGCCTCCCCATAAAATCTTCCAAATACCAGACACTCATGCATCATATTTTTACTTTTTTTTTTTTTTTTTTTTACACCATCAATGACACAGCCAGAAAATATCTTGGATTTAACTACAACTAAAATTATTTAGAGTAGTGATTCCCAAAGTGTGGGCCGCGGCCCCCTGGTGGGCGGCCGTGGTACTGCAGGTGGGCCGTGAGAGGTCGTTAAAGTTAAACAAATGTGTTTTAAATCCTCGATCTTTTCAAAATATGTTTTTAATTACTGTAAAATATTCATGACATGATTAAAAAAACATTAAGAAGTAATAAAACAACCCAATTAAGTGTTATTCTATTGTCATCTTAACTTAATATGACAAGTGTCACCTTATTTGTGGACCCCTCACATTAATATCGGAAAAATGGTTCCTAGTCCTGTATGTTGATCACAGTTGTGATTAAAGGTTTCGGTGGGCTGCGGAGATTTTTCACATTTCAAATTGGGCCTTGGTGTTCTGGAGTTTGGGAATGGCTGGTTTAGAGGAAGTTGGGTCATGATTTACTTGTGGCTCATGATAACATATTTTTTCCTCTTTTTGAGCTAAAAAAAAAAAAAATTATAAAAGATGCAAGTTTCTTTATTTGTGTTTTTTTCAGTAACAAAGCTGGAAAGTTCTTATTTTGAATAAAACAGCTTCATGCCACATGGGTAATCTGTTTTCCTCCAAAATAAAGTTCTGACTTCCTTTCTTTCCCGCTCCATCGCCTCAGCTACAAAATATTCTCCAAGTCTGAGTCCAAGTCCAACAAAATATTGTTTTGGGTCATTTGTCGACGGAGAAGAGAATGAAAGCAGCGCGTACTGCTACATTTTCCAAGTTTTCTTTGGCTTCCTGTCGTTGAGGCAGATGTGCACCGCCCAGCTGTTTCTGAGGGGAACGTTGGAGGAACGTTGGAGGAACGTGGTAGGAAGCTGCTGGCTCAAACCCAAAGCCGATACATCTGTCACCGTCCTAATCTCATTCTGCCACTTGTTCCTCGTGTCCAGCTGTACGGGAAAAACATGCTTCTGGGTCTTGTTGCATTTCCCTTAAAGGAAGTCTTTGGTCCGAAAGGAATTTTCATTCTAGCATTAAGTAGAAAAATGCTTCTGCATACATATATATAAATTTACTTGACATATATTTGAGTGCCAGATGTTTCTAAGACTAATGACGATCAAATATTTACATTTCAAGGAACAAGAACAGAGCAGAGTAAGATACTTTACAGTACTAGTGGCAATATGTCTCGCGTGTAAGTAATAAACCAAACTTTTACAAATACAAATGAAAAATGCCTGTTTATCTTAGTTTATTTGGGAAGATTTAAATGAAAGAGCCGCTACCATTTTCATAAGTGAGCAGTTATCTTGGCTTTATGCTTTCTAGGTTCTGTTGGCATGTAACAGAACCGATCTTTCCACACTTCTACGACTCCCAGACTGGCGTGCAGAACTTTATTTGTTTAATCGCTGCAAAAGCCAAAACGGTGAAAATGAAAAATTGCACTTTTATGGAGTTGAACGTTTCATCAACCAGCAGATGGAGCGCTAGCCTGCACATATGTAGACACTTAATGTCAGACCGGGAAATGTGTAAATATCCTGTCACTAATCTGAAACATTTCAGCTCACTGATGTGGGCGAGTGGAAGGTTTCCAGTTTTGTCCTAAAACAAAATTCAAGTTTGTATGAACTGTTGCAATGTTAGAAGAGACAGATTTGGCCAGTTTCAAAGGTAATATAAGTTATATGAATTAAAGTTAAAATATTGCAGCCTTTTTTCAAACGATGAGACGTTTCCCTGAGTTATTAATGAAGCGTCTGTGGCATGTTTTTAGTAAATATACTAAAGAGTACAAAAACTTTACAGCTCTGTTCATAGCGGCTGGTTGTAGGACGTCAAATTAGCCACTTAGCCTCTTAACTCCTCCTCCTTGCCAGTCACTTTTAAAGCTTTGTGCTAATTACCTGCATTAAATGGAGCAAAGTGTGAGGCTGGTTGGAGGTAAAGATGGGGAGATGGAGAAAAATGGATAATTCTACTCTAATTTGCGTTAATGATGTCACAGTACCCTATAAATCTGATCTATTCACCGATATACATACTGTACTTTTGTGCAGAGCTGTTTTATTTTGAACTTTTTGAGTTGATTGTCATTTCAGATGCCTAAATATATACTCTCAAGCTCAGAGAAAAGGTATTGTTTCATAAATTGTTTCATTAAGAATCTTTATTTAGCTGACATTAAAGCGGACAAAGGCCTGCAACCTGTGAGGCTAACTGATAGCTAACATGGCTAACTGATTTTCTTCAAACATCCTCCAGTACGTTTGAGTGATCTGCACCACCAGAGTTTCCTTTAATCAAACCAAACATGTCAGTCTTGATCACTGTCGTGACTTGGCCGCTGTGTTGCACATACGTGATGATTACCCATGTTTTCCTTCATGTAGAAGGGCAGCTAGCTAGCAGCTAGCCGGGTACTTTCAGGCAGTTATAAAATATTCTGTAGTTATAGATGCTTGGTGTTTTTCTCTATTATGAGGCCTTTTTCTTTTTTAGAAGTCAAAAAGTGCATATTTTAGCTCTTAATTTTACTCATAAAGCATAAACAAAATTTTTTAAACAACAATGTTATTTCTTGAATTATCTTACAGTGTATACTGTACTGTAAATTTAAAATCATTGTCTCTATGCCCTCTATATTTTCCACCACATTACATTACCCTGTAGACCACTATGACAAACCAGCTCTGTTTCAAAAGCTTGCAGCACCATCTAGTGGAAACTGTAGTTTATGAATGCTAACACACCATCTCCACTCAGAGCTCCATGATCTAATGAGGTATTTATTATTCTGTTATTAACAATGGCTTCTTCACTGTCAGTGTGGAGGTAAAGTCACAATAATATCCATGTTGACTCACACTCTTAAGTTGCTGCCTCCAAAATCCAGATAAGTGGAAGTTAATGGATGGATGGAAGTCAATAATTCAGCAATGCTGTCAATTCATCAAATAATTTTTGAAAAATGTTTTTTTTTTTTCACACAGACTTACGAGTCTGTATTGAACAAAAACAGAAAATGACATCTTTAATTCTGTTCACTGGTAGAAAGTTCCCATTTATTTGACATTCACGCTGGCCTTTCAACGTTGGAAGAATGAAGACACAACAAAACAATGTTAGGAATCTATGTCTGTTTTATTGGTGTTCATCAGTGTTTGGCTGGCAACATTCACACTAGTGCTGGGCAATATGACGATACATATCGTGGGGACAATATAAAAGTGTATATCGTGCCATTTCTCTTATATCGTTTCTATTGTTTCTATCGTTTCTAACCTAATTTTATCAATTATTACAGTAAATATGTAATTAAATAACCTGCAACGATAAATTTGATAGAATCATATCTACTTCTACAAAGTAGCCTTTTATGTTTGCACTTTTATTCATGGTTAATGCCTTAAACAGAGTTCTCTTCAACCCTGATGTTTACTTTAGACACTTTATATTGGTTTGCAAACTTTGCACTACAAGGTTACAGATTTCAGAAAGTTGAAAAATAATTTGTGTTTATTTTTTATAGCTGAACTTCAGTGCAAAAATGTGTTTTTTCCTCTCAGAAACTGTTGTGCACTTTAAAAAAATGTGAAAGCTACTGTACCTCTGTACCTACCTGTTTTTACTGCACTAAAATGTATGTTTGTGACAGTTCAGCTAAGTGTCCTTTCAAAACAAAGTTGAAAAGTAAGCAATGACATTTTTGTCAAACTTTTCAGAGAATAACTGAAAACATACTTTATTATGGTATATCGTGACATATATCGTTATCGTGATATAAAATAGTCCATATCGTGATATATGATTTTTTCCATATCGCCCAGCACTAATTCACACATGCTTAAGTCAACCACATCAGCAGGCGCACACAAAAAAGTTTGCTTTGATCGAGTAAAACATGCCACTAGGCAAATAAATTTTTGAAAAAAATCAATTTCAAATCGATTTTGGATCGATTGAATTAAGCCATGAATCGTGATGTAGTCTCCAGGACAGCAGAGGGAGCACCCGGGTTAAACGTTCTTGTTCAACGTCATTATACGCTGCGCTACGTCTGATGTGCTACGTACTATTGTCGTTACACATCTGTGCCACTAGATGGAGCCGCACCGAAGTAAACAGTAAGAATGGAGCATCACAGTGAAGCATGCAGCAGGATCTGATGGAAAATTAATAATGTTGTTCTTGAAACAGAATATAACTTAACTTTGATGGTTCTGCAGTTATTAATATCATTAATGCAGTTATTTAACTAGATAGTTGTTGCTTATTCACTGAGTCATCATCTCAGATTTTAAGAGAATCAAGTTTATTAATTAGTTATTTATTAGTTCTATACCTTGATCTTAAATAACAGGGAAACCTGACAGATACCTTACCTTCAGTATGGGACCATACTTCCTGAAAAAGATAAAATCATTCAAGTGTTAAACAATACAGCAGAATGTTATCTCTGTGATTTTTTTTCTATAGTAATTTTACAATAAAAAATTGTTTTATGAATAACCTTATTGTCTTCATCATATTTTTATTTTCCCAAAATGATATTTGAAAAATAGATGTCGTCTTATAATCATATTGAAGATTTAAAGAAACTTTATTAGTCACTGAGCCAGCGTTACATTTCAGTACATCGTCCAAAAAAATTTGCCTGTAACTTAATTTTGTGTTGTACGTGATTCAAATTGTGATTTGAATTGTATCGTGAGTTGAATGAATCGTGGCACATTTGAACACACCTCCGAGGTGGTCTGTAGAATCCAACTACAATAGAAGATGCACTGATGGAAACTACCAATGATCTCATGGCCTCAGACAGTCAGTCTTTGCTTGTCCTGTCAGATCTCAATGCTGCAGTTATCAACCACAACATTCAATGACAGAGATTTAAAGGTGTTGTTGGGATAAAACTTTTTTTTCATGTTAAAATCCCAGTTTTAGTTTCTTTTTAAGTAACATATTATTATTATTAGGGAAAAAGAGTTGCTCTAATGATGGCAAAAACACTAGTAACTTGAAGTAACTAGTAACTAACAGCAAAGTAACTTTGGACTCCCGTTCCAGTCATTACAGCTGTGTATCTCTTTACAGTAGTACGTCACACATTGACAACAACGAAGCTAGCTCACAGAGCTACAATGTACATCGTAGCAGAGGCGACTCAGAGACTGAACAAAGTACCGTACTGACGATATTTTATTCTAGGAATTATATTTTCAAAAATGGGGGTCGTCTTATAGTCGAGGACTAGACTTTTCCATTGTAATTACACATCTGCTCCACTAGATGGAGCCCGCACCGAGGTAACCAGTGAGAATGGAGGAACTATGCAGCCAACTGGAGCAAAGGGCTTTGAAAGTTTTGTTGGAGTCCAGAATTAGTGTTTTACAGACTAAATTATTTATATTGTTCTTGAATAAAACTCGACTTAAATAGTTAGGCAGTTATTGAACTACATGGTTGTAGCTTATTCAGTCATATTCTCAGATTTGAAGAGAACACATTTTTTCTAAAATAGTACCATCTTAAATAACATGGAAATCTGACACCAAAATATGGTACCATACTTCCTAAAAAAAGATGAAATCATTAAAATGTTTAACAATACAGCAGAATGTTATCTCTGTGCGAGTTTTTTCTATTGTAATTTTACAATAAAAAATTGTTTTATGAATAACCTTATTGCCTTCATCATATTTTTATTTTCCCAAAATGATATTTGAAAAATAGGTGTCGTCTTATAATCAGAGTCATCCTATATTCGGGCCAATATGGTAATAATAGAAGAGAAAATGAGACACTGAGCAAGAGGAAATCATGTTTGGTGTTGTATTAAAAATTAACATCCATGCCTGTAGTGGGACCTTCTGAGCAGAAGTTCAGAAGAATATGAATCCAAAAAGCTTCAGTAAAATTCATAAGTTTTAAAGGAGCTGTATTAGTTTGATAAAATTTATCTAACTGATTCTAGTTTGTTCATTTGAGTGAGGAGTCTTCCTCATACACCAGAGTTTCTATGGTGTTCCACAGGATTCTGTGCTGGGACCAGTCCTTTTCACTATTATTAGGCAGCATCCCATAAACGTTTATTGCTATCCAGATGATACTCAGCTGCATCTGTCCATGAAGCCAGATGAAGCCTGTAAGCTAGTTGGATAACAAACATGACTGTTAAGTGCTTGCTTCTAAACTCAAATAAGATTAAGGTTATTGTC
This sequence comes from Hirundichthys speculiger, assembly GCA_018398805.1. Lineage (NCBI taxonomy): Eukaryota > Metazoa > Chordata > Actinopteri > Beloniformes > Exocoetidae > Hirundichthys > Hirundichthys speculiger. The sequence goes on from JAGFBZ010000580.1 coordinate 222,178, forward strand.
TCTGGACCTCCAGAAATGCAGAGCGTCATCACTGAGCTACTCTGGCGTTGCTGTGGCATCTAATACAATTCACACATGAAAACAAGTTTCTAAAAGCAACTTCTTTCACAGTACAGTAGTCCAGTAATCCCTCTTTAGTAGACTCTCCTAAAATGACTCTGAACACTCTCCAGCTGATCCAAAACGCTGACCATATTCCACCCATCTCAGCTTCACTGGCTTCCTTAAGTTATACTGCTATGGGCCCAGACCACTAAGCTAAGCTGCTTTTTCTTTTTCCCCCCCAAATATACTTTTAACATCTTCCTAAAAGAAATTACAAAAGAAGACTTTTAACATGAAAATGTTTCCACAGGTTACTGTGCTTTCTGGAGATCAGAACCTATAGACAGTGGCTTTAAAGCCTCCAAAGATCCAGAAGAATAGTACCTAAAATAAAGATTTACATTATTCCATAACTTGGGAATAGTGCTGGGCAATATGACGATATATATCGTGGGGACAATATAAAAGTGTGTATCGTGCCATTTCTCTTCTATCGTTTCTATCGTTTCTAACCTAATTTTATCAATTATTACAGCAAATATGTAATTAAATAACCTGCAATGATAAATTTGATAGAATCATATCTACTTCTACAAAGTAGCCTTTTATGTTTGCACTTTTATTCATGGTTAATGCCTTAAACAGAGTTCTCTTCAACCCTGATGTTTACTTTAGACACTTTATATTGGTTTGCAAACTTTGCACTACAAGGTTACAGATTTCAGAAAGTTGAAAAATAATTTGTTTATTTTTTATAGCTGAACTTCAGTGCAAAAATGTGTTTTTCCTCTCAGAAACTGTTGTGCACTTTAAAAAAAATGTGAAAGCTACTGTACCTCTGTACCTACCTGTTTTTGCTGCACTAAAATGTATGTTTGTGACAGTTCAGCTAAATGTCCTTTCAAAGTAAAGTTGAAAAGTAAGCAATGAAATTTTTGTCAAACTTTTCAGAGAATAACTAAAAACATACTTTATTATGGTATATCGTGATATATATCGTTATCGTGATATAAAATAGTCCATATCGTGATATATGATTTTTTCCATATCGCCCAGCTCTACTTGGGAATGATTTAACATGCAAAAATTGTATCCATCAGCTACATGAATCCAACCAAAGCTTAAACTAGTCTGTCCGTCCAGCAGGTGGCAGCGTTGCTCCACTTCAGCCAGTGTTCACTGAGTACCACTCTCTTCATCCATCCATCATCTGTTCACGCTTATTCCCATGTAGGGCCAGTTCCAGCTCCTCTAAGGAGGTCACCAGTATAGACAAGCTCTCTCTCACTCTTATGGGTAATTTAGAGCCACCAAGTCACCTGACATCCATGTTTTCTGGACACCTGAGTCGGCACAAAAGTTCTGAGGAGGACTGGCTTCTGTTCTGATTGGGATTTGAACCAGGAACATTTTTGCTGCAAGACTAACTAAACTCTGTTGACTTCAGGGTTAAACAATTACAGTTTAGCAGCTCTTAGTCTGTTTTACAGCTTCTACTGTTTAAAAAATGAGAAGAAAATCACTCAAGGCTATAAACTTATTCACTAAATGGTTTGCTGTATGCCTTCATGGTAAAAGTGAATCAGCCACATTGTAATCAATACAATGGAGCGCCACTCGCTGCCTGACTCATCCCTCCGAACATCTGACCTGTAATCCTGTTAGTCAGCACATTTCCTGTCAGCCTGTTTATGTCCCGGTCCAAGGTGCAGGACGCCGTCCCTCTGCTGCAGGACGTTGCTTCATTTCCTGATGACACTCGTCTCCTCACGTTTGGAAGTCAAACAAAAACACAAAAAGCTCCAAATCAAGACTTTATATAAATGGATGAGATAATTTCTTTCATGTATCGTTCCGTTCAGTTATTTCTGGGCTGCTGTTGACCTCTGCCTCTGGGTTTAGGTGAACATGGATCATTTCAGAGTCTTTTTAGTCTAAAATTAGACATTTTAGTGATTTAGCTTGCATTTATAAATCCAGATAGAAACAGGATGACAGTCTGCTACATAGAAACTTATTAGAAGTCTTATTGTGAGTGAACTTTAAAGTGTGTCACATCGTGGGCATCGATGGATTATTTGTGGAAAGGTCTTTTGTAGTATGTTTAAAAAAATGTTTTTTTTATGTGTCTTATAATAATATTGTAAATAGAATACTTACTGTTTTTTTATTTTTTATATTGCTATTTAATATTGTGTTTTTTCATGTCTTGCTGCTGCTACACTACAATTTCCCAGTTTGGAATCAATAAAGTACATCTATCTATCTATCTATAGTCATGAAAAAAATTATTAGACCACCATTTTCTCTTCACTTTCTTGTTCATTTTAATACCTGGTACCACTAAACGTCATCATGTGACTAAAACAGACAGAAAAGAAAACACTGAATGCATAAAAGCAGTGTTTTTGGCAGTACAACGCCATAGCTATTGATGTAAAAACTTAAGTGATGTAGGTTATAATCAAGAAAATCATGGAAAATGGTAAGATATCAGCTCTTAAATAAAACTCTTATGAGCAATCTTTGTGGTTATCGTTATGTTTGTCCAAACAAATGTACCTTTAGTTGTACCAGGCATTAAAATGAACAAGAAACTGAAGGAAACAAGGGTGGTCTAATAATTTTTTCCATGACTGTATGTCATGAAATACTCTCCTCATGCTGTTTTTCAGCTTTTTCAAACTGCTTTTGCATTTTCCCTCCTCAAGATGGCGCCCGTTCCCATCAGACCCAACTGAGCCAAATTCAAGGAAATACTTGATTTTCTTTCCTGTCACATGAGATCTGACTCACTCATCTAAGTATTCAGTGATGATGAGTCACGAGAGACTCTAAAACAATCGAGTGTGTCTGCGAGAGTAAGTTTGTGTGTGTGCGCGCGTGTGTGTGTGTGTGTGTGTGTGTGTGTGTGTGTGTGTGAGTTATTCTTTCATAACGTTCAGATTTCAGCGTTAGCCAGAGGGAGATTGGTCCAGGTGAATGTGTGCAGAGGCTTTATATTCAGATTAGACAGCATTATGAATTTAGCAGGACGCACTGATCTCAGCGCAGACGGGTCACGTGACGGACAGGTACACAGATTACACACGACCGGCGCCGTGCTAGACCCACACACAGACGGGCGCGGGGTCACGGACGGGCATGAGGTCACGGAGGGGGGCGGGGTCACGGACGGGCGCGGGGTCACGGACGGGCGCGGGGTCACGGGGTCACGGACGGCAGAAGCTGTTTAGTCTCTGCCCCACAGAAATAATCTCATATCTCAGCTTTATTTATGCTACTTTCATTTGTTTTACATTCACATTTTTTTAGTGTTGAAGGAAAAACCCAAACCACTCGTCCTTATCTGTTGGGCCACGTATCTATTTAAAGACAAATTATGCATTTTTATGTTCTTGACTGACTTCAGTGAAGATAAATAATTGGTGCCGTTATGACATTATATCTAATTTCACAGTAGTTTGTAATGAAATAAAAAGGTGCGAGAACGTTTACAGTTAAATATCACCATGTCTGTGACTTTTATCAGGTAATTGCTGTATTTGTGTCTTTTTATTGGTTTCTTCTGAGGTTACGTCCAGAGCAAGACCCTGAGCAAATATCAGTGAGTGAAATTATGTTATTAAATCCTTATTAAAGAGAAAAAAAGAGAAAAAGTTGCAAAAATCTAAAAATGTAATGAAGAGAATCTAGACATTTTTTATATATCTTTTAAACTGAATTTAATTTCTTTAATTAAGTCACCTTTTAGCCAAAGAAAGTGAAAGCTAAAATAGATTCTTTTGTTTTTCCACTATACAAGGCTAAATCAGAAAAGGTTCTGACTGTATGGAAAAGATAAAAAATTAAAAACAAACAAACATTTTTTTTCTCTTTTTTTTTTTACATTTCAGGCCTGGAGCACGTTCCTAAAATGTTGGGACTAATATAATTTATCACCAGGATGAAATGAATGATATCAGCAGGTCACTGCAGTGATGTTTCAGTACAATTTATGCTCCAAAAACTAATCTTTTCAGGAACGTTCGTGCATTTTTCAACAAGAAACCACATTCTGCACACATTACAGAGGCATGGCTGAGGAAGAGGAGGGTATGAGTTCTGGACCGGACCTGCCTGCAGTCCTGAACCAGCACCAACTGAGATTGGGTGGAGAATTTAAAAAAAAAAAAAAATGCACTCTGTGCGACTGTACTATTACACACCTTAAAATGCATTTGCGTGAAAATTGGGAGCAAACAACAACTGAAATGCTTCACTGTCGTATCTTAACGTCAGAATGTATTTTTAAATGCTGCTGCATCACAAGAAGGTAGTGAAACCAAACACGGGATCCTCCCCGACAGACACTTACATGCACAAACATCCTGGTTTACAAAAATAAAGGGTTAACAGCTGAGCACGCTGGCAAGCTCATTACACCAACGTCCAGTATGATCACGCAGCTAACGACTGATGTTGCTCAGTTAAAGTGTCAAAAGTAGCTCCACGGATTGTCCCATGTTAAAATTAGCACCATGGATGGATGGTTTTAATGTTAGACGTCACCAAGCGTCCAGGTGTGTAACTCAAAATTAGTCAGTAATGTCGTCCAACCTGTAATCACAACACACCACATGTTTAAAGGTGATGACAGGCTACAAGAGCTTGTTTGTCCACATCACTTAGTTTAACTCTAATAAAAATAATAATGCAAAACAATGTTTGTGCAAAAGCGACAGGAATAGATAAGTTGTAAAGTGTTATGTCACTGATGTTTATCTGGATTCAGTCGCTGCTATAGAATTACCAGACTGATGCTGGTTATTAGCCTGCTGGGATTAGCACGCCGCTGTGTGCTAGCACAGTTAGTCGGCCAACAGGTGCCTTCTATGAATTAATCATCGCTCATCTATTACATAGTCTTCTCATTTTACAAAATAGAGTATTTTGAGCATGTTTTATTTACCCGTTGGCTTTGCGCAAATGAAAGTGTTGTTTTTGGAAATGATGCTCAAACATCAGCAAGACAGCAGGTGTGTGTGTTTAAATGTGTTTAAAAATGTGTTTAAAATATGTTTAAAAACCCCCAAAAAGTAGCGAAACAAGACAAAGGCTCAACTGTGGTCTTTCTGTTACCTTCACAGCCTCTGGTCTCTTAACCGTAGTAAACAAACCGCTGGTATTGTGCTATTTTTGGCTCGTAATTAGCAGCTAACACGCTAACAACAACAAAACAAAACAAAACAAAACAAAGAGAATGCAAATCTATACACGCTGGGCTGCTGTTGATGCTCACTACACTTTTCATCTAACCCTGTTTTCTTCTGCCGTCCCACGACACACACACTACATTACCCATAAGGCCACATTCTTAAAGGGGCCAGGCTGGCTCACAACATTTCTTCACTGTGAGAGAACGCGCACAACATCCTGTGATGTTTCCGCAATTTTTTAAAATTTTTTAAATTATATTATGTATTTCTGGAAAAAAAATCCGCGAAGCACTAAAACCGCGGTACTCAAACCGCGAAGTGGCAAGGGATCACTGTAGACTAAAGATAACAAATTTATATTATTGCTATAGTCAAGTCTGTCGTTACTTTAGATGCTGTTGAAAGTAAAATTCTGGGCCGTCTAACCCAGGATAGATGGGTAGAATAGAGTAGCGTTCAATACCGCCAACATGGCATCCTCTAGGTGGCAGCACCGGTCACAGCTGCTCATTAGCGCAGCATTTCGGGGTTTTTTTGGAAGATACGAAAACTTCCAGTTTAGAAAAAAAACAATATGAAACTCCCAGAAGAACGTGGACGTGCTGAGCCTCACAGGGAATTCAAAGTTACGGGTTAGAAACGAGTCCTGTGTAGAAGAGGTCCAACAGCAGTTCGAGCATAGCTGCAAACTCCAGGCAGAAGTTGAAACCAGTCCATCATGGAGCTAAAAGCAAGAAAACGACCCCGGAGGAAAGAAATACCACCAGGTTCATGTCTGCGGTGGTTGGAGAGGCTGAGACCATATTATGAACGTTTTCACTAAACCTGGAGGAACCTCCCCTAAGGCTGTAAATCACTAGTTTCATCACAGTACAATATTATATTAGTTAACTGGACGACAATTCAGTGTTGCTGATATCACAAAGATGCAACGATATGACTTCGATTTATTTATTTTTTTAATTCATTAGCTGGTGATCAATATGAGACGATACCAAGAGTTCACAGTCACTTCTATCTGTATCAAGAGCATTAAAATATAATTTCTAGGGCTGGGCAAGTTAACGCGTTATTATTACGTTAACTCATTAATTTATTAACACCGACATTTATTTTATCGCGCGTTAACGCATGTTGCTCACATGCTTTTGTTTTGAAAAGTCTGTTACTGGCTGCTGCAGAACCGGAAAATAATTGGCAGGTAAAACTAAAACAGACATGGAGAACGGTAGAAATCTGTGAACTTTACAGTTCAGGTAGCAACTCAGGTAGCAATATTAACAATTCTGTCTAAAAAATTAATAAAATTCTGGACTGCATCAAAACTTTGTGGTCATTCCTCCATGTTCCATCAGATCTGCTCCATGTGTTCACTGTCCTGCTGTTCTCTAGCTGGTTACTGCAGTGTGGCTCCATCTAGTGGCACAGATGTGTAATGACAACAGAAAGTCTACTTTTTTCATTTTAAAACAGCCATTTCTGGGTCACATAAACCAGAATATAAAATATTAAAAACAAATTCAGTCCCGTGGCCTGTTTGCTTAAATTGAAATATTAAAAAAAAAACAGGCATTTTTTTTGTGTTAGATTAAAAAAATGGAAAAATAAAAATAAAAAGACACTTTAAAATTTTTTACATTTTTGATTGACAATTGAAAATGGAAAAAAAAAAAAATGATACACAGATAATTATGGATTGATAAAGTTACAGAACTTTAACATGGACATTTTCATTTTAAAGTTCTCCCAGACGGAGGATTCAACAGAAACAAGGTTATTTGTAACAACTGACAAGTTGAACTCCCCGTTAAAAGTTTCTGCTGTTACCTCAGAAATTACCTGTTTTAATGTTATTATGGCCTCCAGATTGTTTGATTTTGTTAGTAGACTTTTTTTTTTATTTTTCATTAAAAAAAAAAAACAAACAGGATGACGTTAATGCCCTGGCAGTGGCCATAAGCTTTATTTAAATTTACATTTTTTAAGATGAGATTTACACTAAATATGTGTTTCTGACAAGTGCTGATGTTAAAAGTGTTTGAACATCAAATGTTATGGCACTTTAGTTCATATGGCAGCAGAACATTTAAATAAAAATGACTTTTACACTACTTTTGAATTCATTATTTGATTTTTCGTATACAATGCGATTAATCATGATTAATTAGCGAAATCATGCGATTAATCGCGATTAAAAATTTTAATCGTTGCCCAGCCCTAATCATTTCACATTTTTATTTCTTGGTTTAAAGGGACACTTAAATGAAAAGAGCTATGTTCCTCTAGTTTAAATAGACTACAAAAGGCCACTTGATAACATGCATTGATGACGATTACATGATATTTTCACTTTGTTCCGATACGACCGGATCAACCATCATTAAACCGACGCGTCGATGTTAGACTGCAAACGCGAGCAGCGGCGGGAAGACTGAGGCCACCGCTGCTGTTTGTGTCCCACTGGAAACTCTCATTTTCATTTTATTGCCATTTAAACAGCCCCAAACGTGGCACCCAGAAGCAGTTCCTTCTGCATCTGCTGGTAAAACGCTCCCTGGAGGAGGAGCTCATGGGAAACCGACTAATTCCTCGTATCGAAGAGGAAAAGGAGGCGATCGTGGTTTCCTGAAATTGATGTAATCTTGACAACCCTGAAAGAGTCATCATCCAGTTCTTTACTGATCGAGGCTTTGTGTTGCATGTATTGATCCATTCAGGTCTGAGAGCAGGATTTTTAAACTAGGGGGGGCTGAGCTGCCATTAGAATTGTGAGTTAACTGAATTAATATTTGTAGATAAAGGCCTATCTAGATAACACTCACCTCACATGATCAACTTGTCCCCCCAGTGCCATCTGCACAATAATTCATTTGATTCATCCACATTTCTCCTTTAACTAACTTCATCAGCCCAGTACGCTGGTTTAAAGTTCAGCAGTTCAGCTTTTACCTTATCAAATACTGTTTTGAAAAGTTTGATAAGAAAAAAAAGAAACCTTTTCTTACCCCACGATTTCAAAAATCAACTAAAATAAACATGAAACCACCCACAAGAAAAAAAACTGATAAGATGCAAAAAAAAAGTTATCACTCTTAAAAAAACCGACATTTGTTGAAACTCAGGGAGCAACGACTACGCAACAGGAGAGTTTCACGTCTCTTGCAAAAGTTATAAAAAGTACGTCATGTCCTTATTTCGGCACCTTCAAAGGAATGTTGAACGTTTTTGTGTTGCACAAATACTGCTTCCTCAAAAATACCATCACATTGTAACTCAGAACAATGGAACGTTTTTGCAGTGAATCACACTGATTTGGGGATTTATGCGTCTGACGCAGACGTTGTGAACGGGCAGAAGGTCATGTTGGGTGTCAAGTATTGTGGTTTCACACAAACCGCTGTGTATCTGGGACAAACTGTTCCAAGAAGTAAAACATGGCCGACCCTGATGCTCTCTCTCTCGTTTGGTCTCGCTCCAGAGATAATCCTTCAGGTCAAAGCTCACATTTTAAAATCCTAATGGTTAAAACTGTGTCTCTGCAGAGTGGGGTCATGTCATCACGCCGCATCATTATGAAGCTTGCGCTCGCAGCTTTTTATTTTCTGCAGTTGTATGCAAAAATTTAATGCTGAGATGGGAAATAAAACGGGACAAACTGTTTAGATGCAGCATTTTAATGGGCACAGTTTATCCAAATACACTTCTGGTACAAAAAGTACCAGTAATTATTTTAATCAGAATCTTGTGTTACTATCAGAAAAACAATATTCACGTCTGTTATGAAAAAAAGATTTGTTCAGCCTCCTCCCCAAGGCCAGAGTTGTTACCTCTGATGTTAATTTCCAACAGTCCCAGTAGTTTTACGTCATCAGTGTGGATGCACATCTGTAGAACGATTGATAATTATTCACCAGGCTACCGTAATAGTCTTCTTTACGGCCTTGTCAGTTGTGACATCCATCCATCTTCTCTACCTGCTCAGGTACACAGGGAAGCTGTAATCTCAGCTCACCAGTCCATCACATTCATAAACAAATGAGATACAGCCGTGCACACTCACAGCTCCTCCCCAGGAACAACTGAGATCCATCAGTTATACCAACATGAAGAAAACCTGTGCAGGTACTGGGAGAACACAGAAAGACCCCAACCTTTTTATCTCCAAGGCAACAGATATGTCAAACGGAAACATGGGCGTAAGATTTCAATTTTTCTCCTCCTTAATGGTCCTAAACACGATATTCTAAGAAGGCACAGCTAAACTTGAGCTTTCCTCCCTCTTAAAGTGGTTACAGCCTGGCGAAGAGACCTGGGTAAAGGTCCGGCCACCAGGTGCTCACTGAAGAGCCCGTCCCCCCGGCCCAGGTCCAGGATGAAGTCCCAGTAACCCCAGACTGGGCTAAAGACATCAAATCATCCTTTGTTTGGTCAAACCTCCTGGATCAATTTGTTTTAGGAGATCCTTCCAGAGACGACTGTCCAGAAAAGCAGATGAAAGAGGTTTAGCTCTCTGAAATAATGGTTCAAGCTGTTCAAACTAAAAGTAATGGATCAAATAATTTTAACAAAGAAATAAGTTCATTTGTGAAATATTGCTTTTCTCCTGACAAACACCATCAGGGATTCTGGGTTTGGACCCAAACTCTGTAGTGCACGGGCACTAAGTCCTTTACTTTCCAAAGATGCAAAAACGTCACTGAGGCCAAGTTACCAAAGAACAGAGAAAAACACATAAACAGGGCCAAGAGAGACGGGATGAAAACAGAAGACTAAAGTCAACAGATGGACCAGCAGCCACCAGAGGAAAAGACAAGACTTAAGTAAACCAAGAGACAAACGAGACACAGGTGCAAACAATCAGAGCAGTGGACACAAAAAAGGAAGCAAAAGAAAAAAACAAACAGCCAGACGGACTATTAGACTTCACAACAACGCTAATAGATGGTGGAACTACTTAAAAATAGGTAGTTTTATCTGTAAGTTTTAGAGTAGATGGATAAAAGAAATTAAGTGAAGTATGTTGTATAATTTGGTAAATGCTAAATGCTCAACTAATGCTAAGCTGAGATAAATGAGTTAAATAGTTTCAGTTGTTGGCTAAAAGCAGTCAAATCTGACTAAAGTTCTACAAATCCGATCTGATCAGGTTTGTAGGTCAAACTACTTCATGATAATGAGACCATAAACAGTCTGTCTGGATTTTCTTCTTGTATCGCTTGTGTCCTCAGGTGGCTTCAGGACAGTGTAGGTGAATATTTGAAAACCTTTTGAACTTTAGCCAGAACAGTTTAGTAATGTTTCAAAATCCCTTTTCAAAGCTGCCTGAGTGTGTTAATTGTGTTAATTGTGTCACAGTTTGAACGACAGATGTTCACTTCTCTGGAGTCAAACTGTTGAGGCTTATTGAAACTTTTACCTACAGATTTAGTTGACTCTAACCTTTTAGATTATGAAAGAATAAGTCAGCATGTCTTGTGTTTAACTGAAGGACAGTAATGTCCAAATCAAGGAGCCGTTAACTGACATACTCAAAGCATTTAACTTTCTGTGTCTCTTCACTTTCATTATTATGTACAAGCCTGAAGCGTAAGACGTTAGCCGTTGATCAGACCAACCAGGTGACACCACTGGCTCCACAGGTGCTTTGGACCTTTGTAACATAATAACTAACCAAATGCTCACTGTCCTTACAAAGTGTTCTCTCCTTATTCAACAAGTTTTATAGTTTTCTATTTAAGTTCTAAGTTCTGAAAATGAACAGTTTGTCCAGTGGGTGTTATGGGACAAAGAGTACGTCTTTATATGTGGTCAGGTGTGTTCAGGATGGTCCAAAAAGAACTTTATGTTGCTGTCATGGAAGTTGAGTCACGTGTTCGTGTGAAGGCCTCTATGTTTGGATTTTGACCTGGGTGACATCCACATATCTGAGCCGGTGGCTTCTCAGAGTTAAGTGCTCTGTCTCATTTTTTCCATCTGAAGAAGACTGGCCACTGTGGGCGGTGGTGGAGAACCCACGGCACATCTGTGTTACCGCTCTCCAAAATGTATTATTACACTTGATATCAAAACTTTTTAGAAGGTTGTTAAGATGGAAAATGTTGGAAATATTTCAATTTGGGTCAAAATGGTTTATATGGCATTGTTCTGTAAAATGAAATGAGAGAAAAAGCCTCAAAAACACTAATGCAATGCCCTGCACTGATATATATCATTAGCTAAACAATCAGACAATTCGAGAATAACAATAATTATGATAGACAAATTAATAGAAAAAATCTAGTTGATTAGCACTCTCCAATAAACATCATAAATCAAGTTATAACCTGTATTTTTGTATGATAACAAAGACTGGCAAGAAAAAGATCGAAGAAGCAGCATCACAGTAATGAGTTAGCTAGTTAGCTAGCACCACAGTAGCTAGCTTCTTAAATTCTCAATTAAAGGTGGAGTAGGTGTTCTTTTTTTGCAGCACTTTTTACAATATTGCCTGAAAACCTTTTCACATTCCCATTGCACCCACTGAAATAAAATGTTTGCAAAAAAAACAAAATGTTTTTGTCCGATCTAGAGGGTATAATCAGAGAAAAACTCTGACCAATCAATGTACTGATCATCTTTACATTTATTGGCTGCCTAATACGGATTGGATTGCTGGAACCGTTTTTTTAAAGAACACCTACCCCACCTTTAAATGCTTAACATTTACAATAACATCAACAACATGCTTTTTTAGCGCCCTTCTCATCCATGGACAATTCAAGACGCTTTTACATCTTTCTCTCACTGCCACACACACTAATTAATAGATGAATAGATTTATTTAATAGACCGAATTATCCCTGTAATTACTCCTATGATCAAATGCTACATAAGAAATCTAGGGGGGGATTTATTATTACCAGTTAACCTAAACAACATGTTTTTGGGGTTCCCAGGATGAGTCCACACAGAAATACCCAGTTTAACCCAAATCCAACTGAACCTCCTTGTGACATAAGGTGTCAGTACAAACCACTGTACTACTGCCCATCATTTAGGATATCTGATTTATTATCTAAGTAAGTTAGACTGGTACAGAATAAGAGGGCAGCATAACAGCTATCAGGTGTTTAGTAGGAGTGACAGATGTGTTTCAGGTGCAAATAGGACTGCATCATGTATCGGCCCAGACAGGTTGACAGGTGAAGTCAGAGACGAGTCTCCGTGGACGATGATGTGATCTGTAGTGAGAGTAGGAAGCAGGTGGAAGATGCTGTATACATGAGAGAGAATAAGAACGAAGGTCAGTCACAGCGAGACAGAATAGATGGCAAAGCAGGTAAAACAGCAAGGAATAGAGGTGAAGAAGTTGCAGGAGTTAAAATACTCGGGCTCAACTTTTCAGTGGGGAGTGGTGAAGAAAAAGAGGTGAAGAAAAGAGTGCAGGCAGGTTGGAGTTGATGGAGAAGAGAATCTTGAGTTATCTGCCACTGGAGTAACAAGTAAAGGGAAAAGGAATAGTTAGCTTGAAATCAAGACAGGAAACAGAGCTGGAGGTTTATACTGGAGGTTGTTTTAGAAAGATCGGGATGGACAGGATTAAGAATGAGGAAGAAGGTTACATCTCTTGGAGGTGAAGTAAAGGAGACTGAGATTTTGTGGACACATAAAGAGGACGTTGAGGATGGAGCTGCCAAGCAGGAGATAAAAAAAAAAAGGGGGAAGAGGAGCTTTCTGGATGTGGTGAAAGAGGAGATGCAGCAGGTTGGTGTGACTGAAGAAGATGCAGAAGACAGACGAAGATGGAAGATCTATAAGACGATCTGCTACAGCGACCCCTAAAGGCTCAGGCCAAAAGAGGTCAACTTTATACCATATTAAAATTAAAATTAAAATATTCTGCATGGCATAATAATTCTTTGTATTCATGATTGTATTAAATTCTTGATTGATCTTTGATTCTAGACTTGTCATTTAGGCACCAGATAAAAAGAACACGGAGAGATACTTTTCAATAGAAACTTTATTTTCCTTACTCCCTATTAAAATCTTTAAATCTTGGCTTGTCACTTTGATTCAAATCGAGCATCTTCAATAATCTTTTGTTGTTTAAAGAGTTGTAGAAATTATCTGTGTATGTAAATGAAGAACCCCTTGTGCATGTAGTGGATGGCCTGCAGTAAATATTGGCTTAGGAATGAATTAGTAGAAATTCAAAATGTTTGTTGTTGAATCTGTGTTCATTCTTTGTTGTTGTTTTTGTTTTATTAGCTTTTTTAATAAGAACTACAACAATCATTGGGTAGGCTGCTAACTGCTGAATTGATGGTTACTTTTTTTTTTTTTTTTTTTTAATATATATAGATATATGATCTATTGATCAGTCTGAGTACTGTCCTCCTTTAGAAAGGTCAGGGTTCTGAACCTGAGCAACTTTGGAAAACATCATAATTTTTCAGTATTCCCTGACATTTAGCTAACGGATCAGCAGATCAGGCATCTGGAAGATGATCAGCAGGATTATTGGATAATTCATGGTTTTAGGCTGCAGCCATTTTTATTGATTATTTCTTTTTATTTTATATATACATATGTGTGTTTGTATGTATGTATATATTTCTTGTTTCAAGTTAAAATGCAAATAAAAAATATTGTGGAAAAAAAAAGAAATTCAAAATATACCTGAATTTAATCTGATTTTTTTTTTTTTTTTTTTAGCAAAACTGATGAAAATTTGCAGCTTATTCCCAATGATTCCCATACATTTTAATTCAATTCATTTCAGATTTGTATTGACCCAGTTCACAACAAAAATCATCTCAAGACACTTTACAAAGAGAGCCAGCGAGTTCAAAGGTTCAAGTGTTAATTCTCATGTATTTCTGAAGGTTTCAAATGTTGCAAAATTCCCACAGTTTTGCAACCCGAGTGAGAAATTCTGATCACACAGCGTAGTAGTCTGTTGACATGTGGCTGCGGCAGCAAAGTTAAGGCACGATGCAGACTTTCCATGACCTAAATGACCGAACGTCTACACAAACACAATAACTAGAGGCTCAGAATCAACGAGCTCTTGGTTTTCTGAGGATGTGCCACTTCGTCTGCCGCTGCTAATTCCTGTGTTTTTCGTCTCACTGAGCAGACAGTCCGGTCTGTCCAAACACAAGCAAGACAGTGAACTTACCAAGAAATGCCATCAGGACACAAACAAGACTGTTATGACTTATGGAAAGCTTTGCTTCAGTTGTGTAAATTATCTCAGGTCAGTTGTATCCACTTCCTTGAGGCAGGAATACCCTCAAACCTCACTTCTGTCACGGCTCAAGATACCGGTGGTGGTTAGGGTTACCGGGGCATGCGGCATGCTAACGGGAAACCTGCATGAGTCTATTTATAGATGGTGAAGTGAGATATGCGCATCAGCGAGAATGCTGGCTCATGAATTTAGCAAGAGTGAAGTGACTCGAGGTGTCCTTCATACCTCCCACCCGTGGCGTTGCTGCAACAGAGGAAGTTTGTGGACGCTCACAGTGGTTTTTAATGACATGAGGAATAATCTACTGGAAAGAATTAGAAGCTGCGGCTCAAGCCAGATGTTTGCTGATGTGGGAGGACCAACCGCAGTCTTACATGCTACATGCTACTGCCTCTTGAAAAATTGACTCTTATGCCACGAAGATTCAGGGTCCCTCAAGTTGGTTAATTAACGTAAAAATGCCCATCAGGTAACTCTTTAAATACTGCAGTTAAGCCATTTTAAAAAAGAAGATATATATAATTAGCACTAATGGCTTCACAGTTTGTAAAAATGACAACATTCAGGCTTTCAGACATCAGTTACTTTCACATTAAATGTTGAATATTATGTCCCCCCCTCTTTTTTTTTTTCAAAGGTTGACAGTTTCCAGAGGTGTAGGTGACATGTCTGACATGTTTTGGACAACATACCACAAGGATGCAGTTTGAAAGCACCCTTTTCAATCATGTCTATATGGTTAGCTGCTGCTAGCAGCTGGTTAAAGAGGGTTAAAGGGGAGTTGGGGTCTCAATTCTGCTCTTTTTCCTCGGGGTACGCCTCCTTTTAAATTGGTCATAGAGCTTTGCACCAGACGCTTTAAAGGTAGGGGTGAAGATTTAATTTCCTGCTGGAACCACCACTCATGCTTGTTTTAACTTAACGTTCCCAATTAAAAATGATAAGATAAAATAAACGGAGTGTGTTTGTTATCAAGAGTTTAAGGCAGTTATTCCAACTACTCACAAAGGTTATTCAGCAGGATGGAGCTGCTCGGGCTTCTCCTCTCTAAAGGACCAAAAGTTCTGGACCGTACTGGAAAAATGTATTTAATAGCACACTGTTATGTTTTGTGGTCTGAACATGTTTGAGGTCTACTTCCTGGTAGCGTGGCTCATGGGAACATACATGACTGCAGCGAAAGAGCCCGACTGGAAATAACTGCCTGATGGCCAACATGCTGGGCTGGACCAACTGGACCGAAGGGAGGGGAGGTGAATTTTGGGTTTAGTTTAGTTTTGTATTTGAATATATGCTAGTTTGTTATGGTTTCTATTCAAATGTGTGATGTTCTTGATGGGCAGATGAGCTCCTGGACTTATTTAGCTTCATTTGTAAATATTGATTGTAAAGTTTTGGTTTTTGTTACCTGTGGGTTGGTTCGACTTGCAGGTTCTTTAGGGGAAGGAAGCTGAGCTGGTAAGAGTGTGTGAACGTGGGTCAGGTTTGAGTCCGCTACTAGCTCTGCTGAATCTCTGTGTCTCTGAGTTTAGTAGCCAGAAAAGCCAGAAATCTGGGTGTAGTCATGGACTCAGACCTGAACTTCAGTAGTCACATCAAGACAGTTGTGAAGTCAGCTAATTATCACTTAAAGAACATATCCAGGATTAAAGGACTGATGTCTCTGCAGGATTTAGAAAAACTTGTCTATGCATTTATCTTCAGTAGACTAGACTACTGTAACGCTGTCCTGACTGGTCTCCCTAAAAAGACCATCAGACAGCTGCAGTTAGTCCAGAACGCTGCTGCTCGAGTCCTCACTAACACCAGGAAACTGGATCATATAACTCCAGTCCTCACTAACACCAGGAAACTGGATCATATAACTCCAGTCCTCACTAACACCAGGAAACTGGATCATATAACTCCAGTCCTCACTAACACCAGGAAACTGGATCATATAACTCCAGTCCTCACTGACACCAGGAAACTGGATCATATAACTCCAGTCCTCACTAACACCAGTAAACTGGATCATATAACTCCAGTCCTCACTAACACCAGGAAACTGGGTTATATAACTCCAGTCCTCACCAACACCAGGAAACTGGATCATATAACTCCAGTCCTCACCAACACCAGGAAACTGGATCATATAACTCCAGTCCTCACTAACACCAGGAAACTGGATCATATAACTCCAGTCCTCACCAACACCAGGAAACTGGATCATATAACTCCAGTCCTCACTAACACCAGGAAACTGGATCATATAACTCCAGTCCTCACTAACACCAGGAAACTGGATCATATAACTCCAGTCCTCACTAACACCAGGAAACTGGATCATATAACTCCAGTCCTCACTAACACCAGGAAACTGGATCATATAACTCCAGTCCTCACTAACACCAGGAAACTGGATCATATAACTCCAGTCCTCACTACAACCAGGAAACTGGATCATATAACTCCAGTCCTCACTAACACCAGGAAACTGGATCATATAACTCCAGTCCTCACTAACACCAGGAAACTGGATCATATAACTCCAGTCCTCACTAACACCAGGAAACTGGATCATATAACTCCAGTCCTCACTAACACCAGGAAACTGGATCATATAACTCCAGTCCTCACCAACACCAGGAAACTGGATCATATAACTCCAGTCCTCACTAACACCAGGAAACTGGATCATATAACTCCAGTCCTCACTAACACCAGGAAACTGGATCATATAACTCCAGTCCTCACCAACACCAGGAAACTGGATCATATAACTCCAGTCCTCAGATCTTTACACTGGCTTCCTGTTTGTCAAAGAATTGACTTCAAAATCCTGCTGTTAGTTTACAAAGCACTGAATGGTTTAGGGCCAAAATACATTCAGGATCTTCTGGTTGGTTCTGAACCCACCAGATCCCTCAGCTCATCAGGTTCAAGTCTACTTCCTGTTCAGAACCAAACACGGAGAGGCAGCGTTCAGTTTTTATGCTCCTCAAATGTGGAACAAACTCCCAGAAACCTGCAGGTCTGCTGACACTCTCAGCAGTTTTAAATCAAGGTTAAAAACTTTTCTATTTGCCACATTTTATCATAACAATTAACTTTTATTTTTTGCATTTTATCAACATTTTTAATTCCGTTTTTAAATCAAAAACAACTGTTGATTAACTTTTTGCATTTTTATTATTTTATCTTTTTATTTCCTCCTGTTTTAATGTAATGCTCTGTAATGCTTATGTAAAGCACCTTGAATTGACTTGTACACGAAATGTGCTATACAAATAAACTTGCCTTGCCTAGTAGTCTTTGGAACTATTGATTAAAATAATCCAGAGCTCCCAAAGATCCTTTGTGTCTGGCTCATCTTCATCTGCTGTACACCTTCTCCACTTGCTCATCCTATTTCAAGGGTTTAAAGCATCATCAAAACCCTACAGAGACATACTGTCGCCTTGGTTGACGATATCTGCTACCACGCTGGTTATAACGGTGGAAGATTTCCAAATAAGTTAATGCCCATCTCTGGTGTGGTCTTTTAAATGAACACTCGGGAGTTAAAACAACCGTAGGACAATTGTAACATGGTAAAGGGACAAACATGAAGTTAATCGAGACAGTTTTGAGCCAGAACAGACATGTGTTTGCAGCATAATGGCCATTAATGTTAGCCCAGAAGGAAGTCTACCTTCAAAAGAATAAACTGCTATTTTAAGCCCCTGACAAAACTCAGAAATGTCATTAGTGTAGATAAGGTCCCTAAAGTAAAACAAAGGTAATTTTATCTTTGCATGTGTACAAAAAGTTTATAAAACAGACTGTTTGTAAAGGAATCTCTTTGCTGAAGACCTTGAACAGATCTAGCAAAAGCACATTTCATTTTCAGCAACTTTAAGCAGGACTAATTCACTCAGCTTTATTGCCAACAGTGTGTTATCAAATCACCGCCTACTAGGGATGGGAATTGATAAGATTTTACCGATTCCGATTCCATTATCGATACTGTTAACGATTCGATTCTTTATCGATTCTCTTATTGATTCTAATTTGGGGGAAAAGAAGAACAGTTTTATTAGCATCAATTTTTTTTTTTTACTGAGAAGTCACGACCTTACAAACTCAACAGCGAGGTCAAAAGAGGCCCAAAGATAACGCGTTAACTGTTGTAATATGTAACTGTGCAAATACACAAGAATGTGTAACATTTTACTAACAGATTTTTACTAATAGAAATGAAAAAATCTACCTTTTAAAAGGATATATGAGCTCACTAAGCACTCAAAAATAAAAATAAAGATAAATACTATCAAACACAATGGAACAGTGCATAGTACAAATCTGAAAATACTATGAAGAATTAACTATTCTTTTACCGAAAAATAATCATGTCTTCCAGCCTCTGAACCAGCCAGACTCTCTCTCTCGTCACGGTCATCTTCTAAATGTAATGCAGAAGGCATTCGTTTAATAGCATAGCGTTAATGTTATAGCGTGTTTTACAAAGAAGCACATAGGCAGCGGGATAGCTACTAACCAGAGTTACCAGAGGTGATCTTAGCTTGGCTACTGCTGCTGGGTTGAGATCCATCAGTCCGAAGCGTCAAAAACACAACACTCGTTATCGCATGTTGTGTGCGCAAATGTTTCTGCGTGTTAGCCGTGTTCCCTCCCGACGCTGTTATCTCCACTTTACAGTGACTGCTAGTTGCCTTGTTGCCATCTTTCTTTGGTGAAGTGAAGCCAAACTTTGGAGCGTTTGAACCTGGTTGGCGCCATTGTTGTTTACAACTCCAATGCTAACGTGCTAAACCGACGTAACTTAATCACGTAAGTGCTTTCTGGAATTGAATGTGCGTAACTTGCGTAAATTACATGAGATTCGTGCTGGTTGGAATCGATAAGAGAATTGCTGGATAAACTGCCAAACGATTCCAGGGAATTGAAACACACGGAACCGGTTCTCTACAGGAACCGGTTCTCTACAGGAACCGGTTCCTGTAGAGAACCGGTTCCTGTAGAGAACCGGTTCTCTACAGGAACCGGTTCTCGATTCCCAACCCAACCGCCTACACGTGTTTAGTTCCATGTAATGAATCATGTGGGTATAAAGAGGGAAGTCTGGTGGAGATCCTCAAGGTCCCATGCTAGATGGAGCTTTTCCTGTTGTAGTTTCAGTTTGCGTCACAGATGCTCAATCATAGAATCGGAGGAGTTTGAACACTAATGTCTCAAGCTCTTTATTCTGTTCCTCTTTAATCTAGAGGGGTGAATTGTTCAACGGGGGACTATTGTCGCCATGCAGGGCGTCGTAGATCTGCAGCTATGTTTAGATGGGTGGTCAGGGTCAGAGTAACATCAACAAGGATTTCAAAACCTTTGTTCACCAAGCAGATAATTACATAGAGTGCTGGTGAGACGTCGAGGGAAACACATCTTCATTAAAAATTAACATGATTGAAAATAGCAAAAATAGTCGAGCATTTCCACATTTTCAGTTCAGACAGCCGAAGGTTCATATGTGACAAACCAAAGAATTCAATCTCATCAACTTTGAGGATGAGGCTTTTCAGAGCATGACTCATGACACTGAAACGCTGTTTTATTAGTTCTTTGGTAATAAAGTCAACTGGAGTCACTCAGTTTGAGTCACTGGCAGTTATGTCATCCGTCAAACAAGGCAACAGAACAGTGATTAATGTTCTGAAGTTTGATTCAAGATGTTCCTCCACGTTTGTTCCAGCAAAAAAGCATCAAAACTGAAACAAATGAACAATGAAGATGCAGCAGTGCGACTACAAAGGAAATCAACTCTTTGATTTTTTTTTTTTTAAATAAGCTATATAAATAGATCCATATAAATAAATTTTTACTTGACTTTGACTTCAACAGTCTGTTTTCCATCTGTGTCACTTATAAAAGGTTCAGGGAACAACTGCATAAATGGAGCATCAGTTGGCCTCATCTTCATCGTCATCATCATCTGATGGAAGCAAGGAATCACACAGCAAAATAAAACAGCAAACATCCCCAAAGTCAAGGTTATTATCATTAACGAAAACGAAGAAAATAACGAAAACTAGAATTGAAAAAACATTTTTTCGTTAACTGAAATGAAATAAAAATTAGTTTAAAAAAAAAAACCATAACTGAAACTGTATTATGTGTTTATAAAACTAACTAAAATTAACTATAATAATGTCAAGAACGTCCTTCGTTTTCATGTTTGTAATTTTTTTTCCTCATAAACGTTTGAAATCTATTAACTTTGCTCCACCGTACAACAACAACCCTAAAAAACAAACAAACAAACAAAAAAAAAAAACTAAAGTGAATGGCTGCGCAAAAGTTGCGAGAAAGCGTCTCAGTCCTATTTGAGATTTCTTTGACTATGACTGTTAACGATAAAAATAAGTGTCTTGTTGTAGAAGCAGGTGATCCAATGTGTGGAATACTTCTGAAGGAGAAAAAAACCCACGAATCTGAAAGTCCATTTGAAAAACTCGCACAAGAAGGCTAACCAAGACTAGCTGGTTAAGCTAGCCTAAGCTAGCCCCCTGGAAAGAAGGCTAACCAAGACTAGCTGGATAAGCTAGCCTAAGCTAGCCCCCTGGAAAGAGAAGCTATAGCTGCAGGCCAGTCAGCGTTGGGAAGGAACAGGAGAAAACAGCAACTATAATGGACTGTTTCCATGGAGACCAGATAGCTGCTGGTCAGTAAATACGCAGGAACACCACAAGAGGGAAGACGCATTGATAAATATGTTTATTGAGACCAGAATGTAAACACGACTATGTGATTCGATAGCCTTCAAAAAGTTCAGTGCTTCACTCCAACCAAAATTACAACCCTATTTTACAAAATAAAACTAACACTGAAACTAATACAAACTAAACTAAAACTAAGTAATTCAAAACGAAAACGAATAAAAACTAGCAAAACTGCTCTAAAAACGAATTAAAACTAACTGAATTTGGAAAAACGAAATAAAAACTAAAACTAATGGAAAATCCAAAATTATTATAACCCTGCCAAAAGTAATCCCACCTGGAGTACACACCTTTAGTAACTCAGAACAACAGGAGGTCAAAGGTCAGCCAGGCCCACAGGTCAAATCCACAAGAGTCAGAGGAGTCACGGTTTCTGTGAGTCCATTTAAACGTGACACCACATGAGTCGTGTTATCACGAACGTCTGGAATATATGTGCAACGCGTATCACCAATAATATGACAAAGAGCACCTGAGCAGCCAATAAGTGATTCAGAACCAATTTATTCTGAAACTAAACATTACGCTAGGCTCTTACCTCAACAGAGAGGGAAAACCTGGAAACCATCAGCGGTCACAGCCGTGAGGTTCTCCAGGTCTAAAACCCAAATCACTAATGATGAGCCAGATTAACTGTACCCCACCAAGAGACAAGAACCCCGAGAAGTTTTCCCGCTCCGAAATACGATCAGTATGACCAGAGACGATACATTTAGAGACACAGGTGGTAGAAAGATAATGAGGGTAACTCGTATGATGATGAAACCTAAAACATGTTCCACACAGATCTGGAGGTAAACCGATCGACCCATTCACCACAAATACAAACATGACGACGCAAACAAGCAAATCCCTCTAAATTAAGGAAAAAAAAAAACCTGTGGATCATCTGTAACACCAAAATGATGTGTTGAGTTGAAACCTCAGGGATGTTCTAAATGAGAATAAAGGATATCATATCATATGATGCTACAGTGTCCCAGGAACAGATGTAAACATCTGGTAGAAACAAGCAGGAGCTTTGTGAATCATGGGACTGGCCATGAACAACAAAAATTATATCTTTGCATTTTTAGTTTGAGCAGTAACATTACTAATCTGAATAATAAACACAGAACAGGCAGGAATAGAAAAATGACAAATCTGCAGCCCTTAAATGACCCAGACAGCTTTCTGAGGGTAACTTAAATGATAAAGACTCTGCAGTGACTGGAGTTTAGTGAATTTTAATATCCATTGCATGCAGAGAGGTCATGCATACGTCTCCGCAGATAAACAGAGAATAACAAAGAGCTTCAGCAGCACCATCATTTTAACAGGAAACACACCAGACAAAATATACGTAGCACACAGAAACACAACCTGGCAGCTGCACAAAACGCTGGAGAACTAAAGTGACAGACACAATATTTTGTCTGGTGGCAGGAACTAAGAGTTCATCACATGGCGTGGTTAAACAATAACACAGCAATAAGGAATAAAACTGAGTTTCCATCACAAGATGACTCGTGATTCGTGGCGATTTAGACATCCTGGATGATCAAAAAAAAGATGCTCAAGCAGTAATGTGTGCTTCAGAATCGATTTTAAGATCCTCTTAATGGTTTTTAAAGCTCTTAATGGTCTTGGTCCCAACTATTTATCTGATTTGCTTTTATCACATGTGCCCTCTAGAAATCTCAGGTCTTCAGGCAGTGGCCTTTTAATTACTCCAAAAGTTTTAACTAAAACATATGGCGAGGCCTCTTTTTACCATTATGGCCCACGTTTATGGAACAGCTCACCTGAGGACCTGAGGAAGATAGAAACTGTGAACACGTTTAAAAGCAAACTCAAGACCTACCTTTTTAGTCTAGCTTTTAACTAAATCTTACATATTTATTGTGTTTTTAGCCTAATTTTTATTTTAATATCTTAACTTCTTAGTCTGGGTCTTAACTGAATCTATTTTATTCATTGTATCTTTCACTATCTGTTAGACTAGTTTTAATTGAATTTTATTTATTTTATCTTATTTTATTTTTTATTCTATTTTTTATTTATTTATTTATTTGGACTAATTTTACATTGTAAGTTGGGCATTTAACTGAATTTTATCTATTTTATTATTTTATTTTTTAGATATTTACCAAATTTTAGGCAATATAGTTATCTTATCAAGTATCTTCTCTCAGGTGTTTCCCCACTTCAAAGTAGCGAGTGTGAGATGGCGTTTCCTCACCATTCTTCCTCACAATTCTTAAATTCTATGTTTTTATGTGTGTGTGTGTGTGTGTGTGTGTGTATGGGGGGGGGGGGGGGTCATTGTGTGTTTATTGTTTCCTGTATTGTTTTTATGTAAAGCACTTTGAGCTGCTCCTGTCTGCATGAAAAGTGCTCTATAAATAAAGTATGATTGATTGATTGATTGATGTCCTTAATGAAACAGAATAACGTCTAACGTCTAAGTGAACTTCAGGCTTTGTAACATTGCAAACCTTTAAAGGAGACTTTTCAACCGTGAATTTACAGCTCTTTCTGCAGCGCCTGGCGCTGAAATGTATCAAATAAAACCTCTATAAAAAAGATAACAGACACCACTGAAATCAACATGTGATGTTAAAGGGGAGGCATCAAGGTGGACCGGTGTACAGTATATTGCAAATCATAGATTATTAATTGCTCATATGGACCAGGGAAAGAAACTGTTGCTGAGTCGGTGGTTCGAGTCCTAACTGCCAGAGAGCAGCAGGTCAACGAGGTGGATGAGAGGAGGATCTGATGGTGGAGTTGGTCCTGCCCAGATATCAGGAGGCAGCGAGGTTCTCAAGGGATGGCAGACGACTGCCAGTTATTTTTTTTGGGCAGCGTCCACAACCGTCTGCAAGGCTCGTCTGTTCACAGCTCGGCTCCCTCGATAACAGACTGTAACAGACCTGAGTATCTGCAGGATGTGTGTCGCTGCTGAGGCTTCTTGATGACGGCACTGGTGTCCATGGACCAGGAGACCGCCTCTGAGATGGCACCCTCTCTTAGGGATGGGAACTGATAAGATATTTCTGATTCCGATTCCATTACCGATACTGTTTAGCGATTTGATTCTTTATCGATTCTAATTTGGGGAGAACAAACAGTTTTATTAGCATCAATTTTTTTTTTACTTAGAAGTCACGACCTTTCAAACTCAACAGCGAGGTCAAAAGAGGCCCAAAGATAACGTGTTAACTGTTGTAATATGTAACTGTGCAAATACACAAGAATGTGGAACATTTTACTAACATATTTTTCCTTATAGAAATGAAAAAATCTCCCTTTTAAAAGAATATATGAGCTCACTAAGCACTCAAAAATAATAATAAAGAAAGATAAATACAAATACAACGGAACAGTGCATAGTGCAAATCTACAAATACTATGAAGAATTAACAATTCTTTAGCAGTAAAATAATCATGTCTTCCAGCCTCTGAACCAGCCAGACTCTCTCTCTCGTCACGGTCATCTTCTAAATGTAATGCAGAAGGCATTCGTTTAATAGCATAGCGCTAATGTTATAGCGTGTTTTACAAAGAAGCACATAGGCAGCGGGATAGCTGCTAACCAGAGTTGCCAGAGGTGATCTTAGCTTGGCTACTGCTGCTGGGTTGAGATCCATCAGTCCGAAGCGTCAAAAACACGACACTCGTTATCGCATGTTGTGTGTTCAAATGTTTCTGCATGTTAGCCGTGTTCCCTCCCGACGCTGTTATCTCCACTTTACGATGACTGCTAGTTGCCTTGTTGCCATCTTTCTTTGGTGAAGTGAAGTGAAGCCAAACTTTGGAGCGTTTGAACCTGGTGGGCGCCATTGTGTTGTTTACAACTGCCAATGCGCGTGCTAAACCGACGTAACTTAATCACGTAGGTGCTTTCTGGAATTGACTGTGCATAACTTGCGTAAATTACGTGAGATTCGTGCTGGTTGGAATCGATAAGAGAATCGCTGGATAAACTGCCAAACAACTGACCTTTCGGTAAGCACCGCCCCCTTCCTAGTTACTGTTGCTAGGTCGGACAAACTTGCTGCTCCTGCTTTAAGGACTGTGTTAATTCGCCATTTTCTGATGTGTATCATCAGTGTTAATATTATACTATAATAACATCTTGGTGAAATATTGCTACTAGGGACCTGCAACAGTGACTCGAGGTGTCCAGAATGTTCGGAGGGGACATTTTTATTCTGTTTCCCAAACCGAAACAAACGCTGGAAAACTGCAGGCTTTGGTTCAGTTACACACAAGCAACTGAACGTGGGGAAAGTTACAAAACACACCTACATTTACTCTAAGGTAAGTTTAATTTAAGTTTATTAGATGATTAACATAACCACCATTTAGTAAAAGTAATTATATAATTTAGCGGCAAGGAGGGTGATGAGTTGTCTGTTAGCATTAGCTCTGGTCCAACACCAGAGCTATGTTAACATGAGACAGTCGCAGCATTGTATTAATATAACTAATAAAGTGACGTTAACATCACTAGCCTCACCTTATACCTAACAACATAAATATCCAGGGTCATATATATTTGTAGACAACGAGGCAGGCTTATAGCTAGCTAGCGAGCTCTGGTCCATAGTGGAGAAGTCATCGACACTATGGACCAGAGCTAATGCTAACTGAGAACTAATGCTAACGGACACAACTTTACAGCTTGCATTTTTCCAGCGTTTGTTTTGGTTTGGGAAACGGAATAAAAATGTCCCTCCAATTGTTCTGGACACCTCGAGTCACTGTTGCAGGTCCCCAGCAGCAATATTTCACCACGGAGTTATTATAGTATAATATTAACACTGATGATACACATCGGAAAAATAGCGAATTAACACAGTCCTTAATGCAGGAGCAGCAAGTTTGTCCGACCTAGCAACAGTAACTAGGAAGGGGGCGGTGCTTACTGGAAGGTCAGTTCCATGGAATTGAAACACACGGAACCGGTTCTCTACAGGAACCGGTTCTCGATTCCCAACCCTACCCCCTCTGCTGATGTGGAGCAGGGCGTGGGCCACCATTTTACTTCTGAAACCTGTTATCATCTCCTTGGTTTTTGTGGTTTTCAGCTGCGCCTCGTCAGCTTAATCGCAACTATATCAGCAGAAGGATGATGACACTGGAACCAGCAGGCGGGAGGCCTAGAGCAAAAAGATTTATGGATATAGTGAAAGAGGTTGGTGTGGGAGAAGAAGATGGAGTTAGATGGAGGAAGAGGAAGGAAAAGAAGTGTGAAAATGTCTGTTGTCCTGCAGTAAAAGGACTTGTTGGATCTTTTATTTAACCTTTGAAAAAGCAGAACCGAACTCAAAAAAAGAAAAATCAGTGAAAAGACCAGAGAAGAACTTAACTGTCAAAGTGAAGCACTTTGATAGCTGAATTAGACATTCAAAAATCATTTTATCATCAAAGACTTGAAGGAAACATTCATGCCAGGACGACAGAAAGTGGCCACGGCTGTCAGCAGGCGTAATTAAATCAAGATGCCTGCAGAGCGGTTCAATCCATTTTGGCATCAGCGACTCCTCCCAGCGAGGTTTGGACCTCGTTGGTAGATTGTTTTTGCTGCTGATAAATCTGCAGAGATCACATTACTGTGAATTATTGTGAAATCTATTCTGTCATACGTTCCTCTCAACAGCTTGACTCCAAAAATAAAACATGTAGAAACAACTTATCTCCCCCCCCACTCCCCAGTACGTCTACTTTTATTTCTCTCTCCTTTTTTTCCCCTCTCTCACTCGCTCTGCCTCTCTGAGACTACGTGAGCCTCCACACATCACCCTCTAACAGCAAATATTCATGTAGAAGCAAAAGAGAAAAACTGGAGGAAGATGAAGAGAGAGAGGGGCGTGTTCAGGTGGACGTGACTTTCCTCACACCGACTGTAACTTCATCATTTATGTCCCATTACTTCTTCTTCCCTCCAAGTACCAGTTAATGTAGTCAGGACAATCCTATCAGTCGGCTATCGCTAATCCACGGACCTGGCGAGGATTTAGAAAGAGACGGGACACTGATATAACAGGAAGGAAGCCGCTAATAAACTTCAGGAGGCCGCCCTGGCACCAATTCTTGTTTTGAGATTTAGCTCTTATTTCAGTGTAGCTAATAATCTAGAGCCACTTTAGGATGTTAACGGGTCAACTGCCAAGTCTGCAGAGATCTTTGCCGCCTTAATTCCTTCTGCAGTTGCAAAATGAACGCCAACGTCAGCAACAGTATTTAACAATGCAGTGCAACAACTTTGTGCATTTAAAGGGGATGAATATGGGGGGGTAAAAAAAACAAAAATCCCAGTTTCTCTGCTACCTGAAACAATCCTGCTTGATACAATCCGGTCACTTCGTTGGGTGCAAAGTGACCTAAACAGGGCTTGACACTGACACCGGCCAACTGGCCAAATACTGGTAAAATTTGGTTATATCACTCCTGTCAAATTAAACAAATACAACAGTAATATTATAGATTTATGCACAAAATGTAGTAAGGAGAAGGGGACATTATTTCACTGTGTTTGGCAATGTAGTAAAATAAAATCTTTCTGGAACGAAGTTAAAACGGCCATGGAAAAAATTATTTTAAAGGGTATTCCATTAGATCCTGGTTTGTTTCTTTTAGGACTCTATCCAGAACAACATAAATACGGCATAAAAGAAAAAATATTTATAGATATGACTCTCTTGTGTGCTAAGAGGTAAATAGCAATGTTTTGGAAAAAAATGAATAGACCTACTATTACATATTGGCTTAGACAAATGTTTACAATTTTACCATTAGAAAGAGTGACATATATCCGACGAGGTAAACGGGATATGTTCGAAGAAGTCTGGGGACCATTTGTTATTTTTGTGAAAAGCATAGACTTAACAGACGATGAGGAGGAATGAACATTGCTGCATGTGAACCCTGCAACAGACTATTAATTTATTTAAGTTCACGATATACTTTGAGTGTGACCAAGAGTTGAAGACTCATGCATAAGTTGTTCCGATATGTCTGTTTATATGTCTGAGATGTTTTTTTTTTGTTTGTTTGTTTGTAAAAAAAAATAATAAAAAATATTCTTTAAAAAAATTTTTGGCTGTGGCTAGTAACAATTTTTGTCTCACAAGCAACTTTGGCTGGTAACTTATCATCACAATAGTTGTGTCAATTGTTTGTATTTAAAATGTTAATGCAAGAATATTGTGAAGAAGAAAAAAAAACTGACAGCAAAACTGTGGCTAGCATAAAGACTAAATGGCTAATGACTGAGGAAAAACACTAGCCACAGTGGCTGGTGAGCAAAAACGTTAGCGTCAAGCCCTGGACCTAAATCTTTTTTTAGGTCTGCAGGGGTACTATGACATCACAAACCCAAATCTGACTGAATTTTTAAAAATAATTTCAAATCATGGTCCTAGAGAAGGTCCTAGAGAAAAATGAAATGACTCCTTTTAAGCACCAAAGTTTGCTGAACATATTTCCATAAAGATCTGCAGGTTTGCAAACCAACACCGAGGAAGGGTCACATCTCAACTACCACTTTGACTGAAATCTGATTGATTAGAAATCATAAACCTGGTGATCTAAACAAACCACAAACCACCTAGGTTCGTGCAAAATCAAAGTTCGATGAAAATGTGTGTGATAAAGTATCATCCTTATCTAGAGGTGAAAGCTTACTTACACTGTATAAAAAGACACATAATATTTTTGTTCTTACTGTCTGACATTAAATTAGACTAAACGTTTCCTGTTTCAGGTCATTTGGATTACCAAGTGACTTTTGGATTATTTCTATTTGCTAAATGCCAGAATAATGAGGGAGATAATGTTTTATTTCTTTCTTCAAAGTCACATACGTTTACATAAACTAAGGTTACTATGCCTTTAAATCATTTTTGGAAAGCCGAGATGATGCTGTCATGGCTTTGGAAGCTTCTCATAAGTTAATTGACGACATTTGAGTTAACTGGAGGAACAGCTGTGGAAATATTTTTAAGACACACCTCAAACACACTGCTTCCTTGAGTGATATGGAGAAAAAAAAAAAGAAATCAGCCAAGATATCAGGAAGAGAATTGTGGACTGGGACCAGTCTTTTCAACACAAAGTTGTAATTTTGCAGTTTTGTGAAAGTCAATATTTTACAAAAAACTTTTGCAACGTTGAGTTAAAAAGTCATGATTTTCCAAGACTCACAATTTTACAGAAAAATATTTTACATAAAGTTGCAATTATCCAAAATTCAAAAATTTTCAACACGAAATTTTAGTTGTTTGTTCATGTCAAAAAATGGCAGTTTTGTGAAAGTTAATATTCTATTATGTAAAGTTACAATATTAAGTAATATAAAAGTATAAAATTAATTAAGAAGGGATTTTGCAAAAGTCATTATTTTATGTAAAAACGTCACTTTTACAATGTGCAACTCTACAAAGTGGTGAGTTAAAGACAAAATGTGATTTCATGTCAAAAAGTCATGATTTTGTGAAATCAAAGATTTTATGATAAAAATTTGCTTTTGTTAACAAAGTTATGATATTACAAAAATCACAATTTATTCTAAAATTTGTGATTTTAGGACAGTTAGTCGCTCTAAAATCTACAACACAAAGCTTTAGTTTTGTTTGAAAAAGTTGCAGTTTTGCGAAAGTCAATATTTTTCTACAAAAAGGTGTAAATTTAAGGTTAAAAATATATATATTTTTAAAAAAATTTACAGCAAAATAACACAAGTATACGACAAAAGCCTTGGTTTTCAACAAGAAAGTTAGCCTTGCAAAATTCATACAATTTTATGACAACATGCTTTCTTATGAAAAAAGTTAATTTTTTACCAAAATTTAAAAAAAATCAGAGTATCTATGATGTTGAGTTGCATTGTGTTAAGTTTTATTCTGACAGGAAACTGAGGTTTGTCAAAACCAAACTCTTGACTCACTGCATCAAGACTTTTCATTGTTATGGATGGAACTATGCAGAGGATCACGTAAGAGGGCTTTTATTTCACTCCGAGTCTAATCGGGACACCACACAGTCTATTTAATCTGCTCTGCTCCATTCAAGGCCGGCTGAAAGACTTATCCGCCCCATTCAGTGCAAAATCTCTCCATCAATGGCCACTGCACACAGAGAAAGGGATAAGTTCTCACTTCACCCCACCAATACTGCAGGTAAAGCATTCCTTATAAAACTGAAACAAAAGCAACGTTTTGAAAAAAAAATCCCAAGTTCAACCTGAGCGTGTGTGTGCATAAATAGATATTTATTATGGATATTCAGGCCTTGTTCTCAGAACAACTCCCACAGCTAGCCAAGGATCCCTTTACGCTCTTAGACATATTATCATCGGAATGGAACAATAATCCAACCACGACTGAATCCTGACTTTGCATCAGAGGCCCAACTTCATATTTAAAAATAACAAACAACTGTCTCTTAAGAATCTCCGTCTTCTCGCCGGTCTTCCTTATGGATTAGGTTTCAGGACATGGCCAATCTCTCAAGCAGGTTTCAAGGGACGCCAAAGTTCAGCTCGTTGTATGTCCGTGATGACCCGGTAATCTTTCACCCACATACAGACAGACGATGTGTAACTCTGGTGTGTCCCATGACGACATTAACGAATGACGAGGAGTCGTAAAACCGTAAATGTGCATTTACTAACAGTGTCGCAATGCAGACGCAGGAGGTCATCACGCTCAAATATCATCACCTGATTATCACAGGCTGAGCGTCGTTTAACGATTGATTGGGAAACGTGTACACTTTGGTACGACCGACTGCTCGGCGTTCAGGGGAATGTGATTAAACCATAAAAAGAGCTACGTTTATATGGCACCTTTGACCAAGCATTTCACATTACCTCTTGGCCAAGAGTTTTTTGAACAGCATTTTTTGTACCGAATCATGACTGCAGTCCTCTAAAGGAGGACTGTATGTACAGTCAATGGAAAAAAAAATTATTAGACCACCATTTTTTCTTCACTTTCTTGTTCATTTTAATACCTGGTACCACTAAACGTCATCATGTGACTAAAACAGACAGAAAAGAAAACACTGAATGCATAAAAGCAGTGTTTTTGGCAGTACAACGCCATAGCTATTGATGTAAAAAAGTGATTTAGGTTATAATCAAGAAAACCATGGAAAATGGTAAGATATCAGCTCTTAAATAAAACTCTTATGAGCAATCTTTGTGGTTATCGTTATGTTTGTCCAAACAAATGTACCTTTAGTTGTACCAGGCATTAAAATGAACAAGAAACTGAAGAAAACAAGGGTAGGTCTAATAATTTTTTCCATGACTGTACACCACGAAAAGAAATTACCTTAATTAGAAAAAAAAAAAGGAAATACTTTCGTTTTCATGTTGTCTGGAAAAACAAAAGTTAGGGTAAAAATGTGTACATTTTTATTAAACTCTATACATTTCAAAGGCTTTCTGATTGTGTTGGGTTTGCTTATGTGCCCAAGCGGGACCATGATGGTTCCTGAGCAAAACCACTGCGAGCCACCACTGAGCCAACATGGACAATCCCATATGGAGACCCATTTTATATCTCAGATGGGCCCGGCATATAAATCTCACCCACACCAACCTTTTCAGGGATTTGTATAGTTCGTTTTCTGTTTAGGTGAGTATTTGTACGCATGCTTGTTTACTTGTGTGCTTGGCATTGAGACAGTATTATCAGTATGACAGGGACTGGCTAATTTGCGTGGGCTTGGCATGTAGAAGATGTGATGCTCGTGGTGACACAGCTTCCTGCTGATGATGACTCAGTCTGTGAAGATCATTTATATTATCATTTATAATAACCTCAAATGTCCACGTAGAAATACAAGAAACAGAGTTTTCTTAGTAGATTAATCTCCGCCGTCCAACTGGGCCAGTCGGCATTCAGCTTTTTCTGTCTTGACTGATCAGGATCCCAAGAAATCCTTCGTCAGTGCAGCATTAGACAACTATTTGTGGAACGGCTGGCTTAGCCAAGCCTGTTAACACCAGGGCAAGTACCATTCAGATCCCTGACACAGCAACTTCTCTCTCCCACAGAGATTACACGCACATGCGCGCATGCACACGAGCAATCAATGGCAAGGCCCCGTGTAAGTCTGCTTTCGGCTGTAGTTGCCGGGGCAACACATTGTCGGAGCGCTGAGTCCCATTAAAGTTCACATCGCAGAGTGAAAGAAGACCAATAAGCAACAAAATGCAAATATGATGTTTGCAAAAAAAAACTAAATGCAAAGTAGCTTTGAAAGTTTCAGCGGCACTGTGACTTCTGTAGAAACTCATCAGGAGCCGGATACCCAGAAGCCTCCGTTTGTGTTTGTCTGTGTGTTTGACTCTGCACATTTCAGGGAGGAGGAGCTCAGGGTGGTGGACCTGACAGCAGTCACATAGCTTCTCTACCCACAGCACAACCAGGCCAAGACACAGTCTGCTCATGATTCAGAGCAGAGAGAAAAACACATTTGACTGGCAACTGCAGTTTGTGTGTGTGTGTGTACTTGTTTAGCTATTATACTGAGGACAAACTTGAGTTTTAGATCACTGAAGTGAAGACATTTGGGAAAGTGAGGATGTTTTGGTCGACCCTTAATTTAAACAGCTGTTTGAGAGGTTTAGTCTTGCTTTTATCCATCCATCCATCCATCCATCATCCATACCCGTTTAGTCCTATGCAGGGTCACGGGGAGTCTTGGTTTTAGGTAGGAAAAGAACTTGATTCAGACAGGTTAGGGGGAGGACAAAGATTGAGTGTTGGCGTTCAGATGAAGGTTAAACTTAGTGCTGAGGAATGCGTCGTGTCAGCAGTTCAAGAGAATCAAATGGAAAACACCACATGTCTGTGCTGCAGGATCTGGAATGACCAATCTGCTAATTTTAGGGTGGATTTAAGGATATCATCATTACATAAATATCAGATCAGTTGCAAAAGCTGCTAAAATGGTATCAGGTGATACCAGACTAACGGAATTGGGGTTGCCCGTTGTATTCTTGTAAGCAAAAGGAAATTGTCAGCTGAAAAGCTTCAGTGTCATTTGAGCCAAAATCTTCTCACTTTTGGAAGCTTGTTTGGAAAGCAGGAAGCAATAAAACGATCGGGACATTTACCCACAGCACAAAATGGAAACATCACATCGTAAAAGAGAGTCGCTAAACCAGGTGCTAAAAACAACAGGATGATTGGCTGAGTTCAACAGTTCAATCACTAAAATTCTTGGTTGTTGACGCGTGACAACGATCCACACAACGGGCCAAAGTCACTATTTTTTACACTATTTTTGGTGTTTTTGTCAGTTTTTTTTTTTATCAAATACTGATGGATATTACTGTGGAAAGACGAGTTTATTCAAGAGAAGAGCTTCTTTCATTGAAAGAGAGCAAATCGGGAGTCTATCATCGTATTCCATCTGAGATGATGAGGAGTTTTCGTGATTGTCGTGCTGGTGCAAAGGTGAAGGTCAGGAAATGGAGATACAAGCCCTTTCTGCCGTCAGGCATCATGGGAAATGTCAACTCCCTCACCAACAAGAGGGATGAACTGGAGATACTGGTGAAGAGTCAGAAAGTGGACCATCTTTTACTGAAACCTGGTTGAATCAAAACGTGTCAGACTCCATCGTGGATCTACCTGGATTCACCCTCATACGGTCAAAGATGCTAAAGCTAGTGTCAAGAAGAAAGGAGGAGGACTGACTTTATTAGTGAACCAGAGATGGTGTAGTCCTGCACATGGAACTGTGAAGAAGCAGATGTGTTGTCCAGGTGTTGAATTAATGCCAGTTGGACTGAGACCAAACAATCTTCCAAGAGGATTCAGTCATTTAATAAGAATACTTGTTAATATTCCACCCAGTAACATGACTAAAGCTCCATGTGACATACTACATGAATGTGCTGCTAGGATACAGACCAAACACCCAGATGCACTTATATCAGGTGACTTTAATCATGTCAATGATCTTCTCACCTGACTGGATTTACACAGTTTAATTGTGCCACTAGAGAAAATAAAACCCTTGATCTGCTGTTTGCCAATGTCAACGATGCTTAACGAGCTACTGCCTTATCATCACTTATGTATATATTTATACAGTCATGGAAAAAATTATTAGACCACCATTTTTTCTTCACTTTCTTGTTCATTTTAATACCTGGTACCACTAAACGTCATCATGTGACTAAAACAGACAGAAAAGAAAACACTGAATGCATAAAAGCAGTGTTTTTGGCAGTACAACGCCATAGCTATTGATGTAAAAACTTAAGTGATTTAGGTTATAATCAAGAAAACCATGGAAAATGGTAAGATATCAGCTCTTAAATAAAACTCTTATGAGCAATCTTTGTGGTTATCGTTATGTTTTTCCAAACAAATGTACCTTTAGTTGTACCAGGCATTAAAATGAACAAGAAACTGAAGAAAACAAGGGTGGTCTAATCATTTTTTCCATGACTGTTATATTTATTTATATATATATATATATATATATATATATATATATATATATATAGTGTATGCACACACACACACACACACACGTGATGATGAGCTGA
This sequence comes from Hirundichthys speculiger, assembly GCA_018398805.1. NCBI lineage: Eukaryota > Metazoa > Chordata > Actinopteri > Beloniformes > Exocoetidae > Hirundichthys > Hirundichthys speculiger. The sequence goes on from JAGFBZ010000580.1 coordinate 256,972, forward strand.
TGAGATTGAATTTGAATTATTTGAATTGGGGGATGAATAAAGTACATCTAATCTGTTCTTTTTTCCATTATACCTCAAATAATAAAACAACTCAACTGCACTATTTTGTACTACTAGAACAGGTCCTTTTCTAGTAGCTGTCAGAGTAATTAACTTCTAAAATTAGTGTAATGAGAGCTTTAAAATGAAGGTTTTAATTTGTTTTCAAACTCTGTGCTTGTGAGTTTATTTTCGTCCATCATGGACTTTTATCAGCGCTGTTTAAAGTGAGAGCAGGTTGTTTGATCTTATCGTTTTACAGCAACTTCCTAAGAGCAATAAAGCATGAAGCGCAGCGACTCACGCCGCATGACTCATGAGATAATAATGAAAAACGTGCTAAAAGACACTGCATCACAGACCGATCGATTCCTTTTATGGAAGCACAATGGCGGCGTTAATATTTATCAGATTAGGAGGAAAACCACACAACACAGGAACTTCAGTTTTCTTCGTGTGAATTTATTGGTCCAGCAGATGGACAAAAACAAAAACAACCTGTACAAGTTCTCATGTCTATCCCACAGATTAGATGAAAGTACCTGTCGCTCCGAACTACATAAAAATAAATAGAAACTTAACACTTTTACAAAAAAAAAAAACTAACTTCAAGTATCTCAAACAAAAATGTCAACAAAACCTCTCTCTCTCTCTCTCTCAGACATTTCTCTCAACATTAGTACAATTAAAAAAAAAAAAAAAAAAAAAAATCAATTTCCAGTTTTACCATATGTACACTAACATTTACAAAGATATTAATAGCACGCAGTGTAGTAAAAATATAGGTGCTTTTTGTGCGTAGCAGACAACAGCAAAATTAAAACAAAATATTAAATTATCAGTAAAGTGAACTGGATGCACTGTAGCACTGAAACTAAACGAAATGAGAAGATTTACTTTCCAAAAGTCAAATATGTACAGATATTTAGGTGAAACGTGGCGTCTCTCCTCAAGCAAAGATGTACAGAGAAACTGCATCGGGCTTGCGAACCAAGCGCTACAGGCACTCTACGGCGAAAAACCCACCACCTTTACCGACGGTAACACGACGTGATGCACAGAACGACAAACCGAACAACAGACATTAAGGGGAAAAAAAAAAAAAAAAAAAAAGTCGCTGTGCAAACTTCTGCTTCGTTTGTAGCATGTCAGCATACTGAGGGTGTCGAATTACGACAGTGTTTCTGATGTCGACCTCATACAAATATCCTTCTAATACAACCAGACTGATCGAAAAACAAAAATGATGAGCTCAGAGTTTCATCCTTGGCCTCCAAAATAAACTTATTTTTTAGAGAGCCGCCCGAACTGTCAGGAAAGACTGAGTCACAGTGGGACAGTTGCAGGAAAAAAAAAAAAAAAATCAGACAAGTTATTAAAAACAGGGACCACCAAAAAAATTTTAAAATAAATCTGACAAAAGTAAGAAAAAAAAAAAAAGACAAGATAAATACAATGAAACAATGATCCTCTGTGTGTAAAAAAAAAAAAAAAAAAAAAAAAAAGATGCAGTAAACTGGTGATTTTACTGAGAAATGGAGGCTTTAAAGTCAGTTTTCCTGACTGGTTTATGCTGTTTTCCGTGAGTCTCTCGGATCTACGTCCGGGTCTCTTGAACCTCGTGACCCACTGGTTTCACTGGCAGGGCTGCAGGATGTCATGGCAACCAGTCGAGCTCATCTTCAGGTTCTGCAAGCACAGACACACAATAAGAGTCTTGAGATTCCTTCAGGACTGAATCATCCACCGACTGTGTATTATATAAACTGACAGACGAAGAGGAAACAAACTTGTAAAAGCACCCCGAGGCCAAACGACGGCCTTATGTAGTTTAATCCTTTAACCACAAGTTACATCACTCGTGTTTTCTCAGGAACTTAACTTCCTCTGATATTTTTAGAGGGCGTGAAAACTTGCACTGAGCGTGTGATCAAAGCTGGTGTTGCTTCAGCACTTTAATCCACAGGTGATTATGAAATAAGCCAACACACACACACACACACACACACACACACAAGTGGTGCTCATACTTTAACGCACCAACTAATATAATTCATACAGTCAGACATTTGCAGAGTCGGTTCTCTACATAACTAGCGAGCCTTGCAGGTTACCGCTAACGGATTCGATTAGCAGAAAGCTAGAAACCGTCTTGCACGCGTTGCATTAGCGTCACCGCTAAATCAGCCTGTAGCAGAAACTTTGAGCGAAGCCGAGGGTTTATTTCTGTCATTGGTATCATTTGTGGCTAGTGCTGGGCAATATGACGATACATATCGTGGGGACGATATAAAAGTGTATATCGTGCCATTTCTCTTCTATCGTTTCTAACCTAATTTTATCAATTATTACAGCAAATATGTAATTAAATAACCTGCAACGATAAATTTGATAGAATCATATCTACTTCTACAAAGTAGCCTTTTATGTTTGCACTTTTATTCATGGTTAATGCCTTAAACAGAGTTCCCTTCAACCCTGATGTTTACTTTAGACACTTTATATTGGTTTGCAAACTTTGCACTACAAGGTTACAGATTTCAGAAAGTTGAAAAATAATTTGTGTTTATTTTTTATAGCTGAACTTCAGTGCAAAAATGTGTTTTTTCCTCTCAGAAAACTGTGTGCACTTTAAAAAAAAATGTGAAAGCTACTGTACCTCTGTACCTACCTGTTTTTGCTGCACTAAAATGTATGTTTGTGACAGTTCAGCTAAATGTCCTTTCAAAATAAAGTTGAAAAGTAAGCAATGAAATTTTTGTCAAACTTTTCAGAGAATAACTGAAAACATACTTTATTATGGTATATCGTGATATATATCGTTATCGTGATATAAAATAGTCCATATCGTGATATATGATTTTTTCCATATTGCCCAGCACTATTTGTGGCTGCCAGCAGCTATAACTATAAAAGCTACTGCATTTACCTTTGAAGGACAAAGAGAGAAAACACCTCTACATAGTGGAAGATGGTGCGTCTTTAAGCGGCACGGAGATAAAAACCAAACACAGACAGTCAACATGAATCAGCGGTGCATGATCGTAACAAGCAGATTTCAGCAGACGGGAATCATGGGAAGGGCAAATATTAACACTTATTGCATCACGATATTGTCCAGCTTCCCGTGAGTCACGTTTAGATTAGAATGTGTAAAGAATGAGAAGTATTTTCTGTTATTGTGGAAATCTAAGAATGGAAAGTAAACAAATGCGAGGACAGAATGGGCGGATGGAACTGACAGAGCGAGATAAACCGACTGTTGCAGCGGATACTTACAGGCAAACTTTGCCCAGCCAGTGCTGTGAGGTGAAGGAGGAAGAGGAGGCAGCGGAGGAAGAGAGGAAGACAAACAAGTGAGTGGACACCCATGCAGAGGAAGCAGATGCAGGCGATGTTGACTTTCAAACGCCTCCAGAAGATGAATGTCGGAGTGATGACCTCACCTGTCCGGCCAGAGCGAGGGGGAGCCGCGACGAGCCGCAGAGCGCCATCGACGCCACGGAGCTCGGCAGCTCCTGGATCGGAGACTCGTCCAGGTCGTCGATGCGAGGCTTCTTGATGTTCGACTCCGGGCTGGTCAGCGGAGTCACGCTGTTTCTCCTGATCAGAGTGCCGGGACCCCTCCTCACCTCCTGCACAGGTGTCAGACAGACAAACAAGACGTTAGACTCAGAGTAGAAGTTATTAAAGATCTCTTTTATCGTCATATCAAACCTCTATCAGAGGCAGGAAATGACATTTCAAATTTCAGCCGTTACCTCTGGTCTGTCTCTGTGGGTGTTGACTGCCTCCACGTTCAGACAGATGGACTCCACTTTGCACCCATAAGCCACTGGGGTGAGCTTCAGCACCGTGTGGAGAGGACACTTCAAGTAGGCCATCTCATCTGGATCCACAAATGGCGGGAAGAAAAACAAAACCATCAGTTTCAGAGCCAAAGCAAAGCAAAAAGGTGTTGCGGGAGTTGCGGTTCCTACCTGCGCTCTTATCCAGGAAGTAAGCTAGCAGGCAGCGCATGACGGCCTGGTGGCAGATGACGAGGACGTTTTCCTGCCTCTCCAGCTCCATGATGACCGGTTCCACCCGCTGGACCAAGTCCTGGTAGGACTGGAACCACGACAGAGAAGTTTACGGTTACTGGTTGCTCCCCCTCCTCCCCCCAGGTGTGCCTTTTTAAGACCTGAATTGTTCACATACCTCTCCGGCGGGGTAGCGGTAGTAGTATTTGTCTTCGTCTCTCAGTGCAAACTCTTCGGGGAATTTCTCCTTCACCTCGTCGTACGTCATCTCCTCACACACGCCCTGAAGAGAACATTCCAGTCACGGGTAAGTCAGACTGGTAGCGAGAGCGAAGCGTTACGGGAAAGTGCGGCGTCTCGACGACACTCACGGCGTCGATCTCGTTGAGCGCCTTCCACTGCTCGTACGGGACTCCCAGGTGCTCGGCGGTCTGGATGCTGCGGCACAGCTGGCTGGTCCAGACCTTCAGGTCCTTCAGCTCCTGCTCCTCCACGAACCGAGCCAAGGCGGCGGAGAACTGCAGCAGAGAGGGACGGCGTTCAGCACCTGAGTTTATCACTTAGGGTGAGGACTTCCTAGGGGGGCGGGGTCTGGCGGTACCTGGTGGCCCCGTGGCGAGAGGCCGGCGTCGCCACCCAGCCGCCCCTCCAGGTTGTCGGTGCTCTCCCCGTGCCGACACAGGTAGATGGTCCGCGGCTGGACGTGGATGTTCATCAGGTAGTAAACGATTTTACTCTGGATGTGATCCTGGATCCGGTTGATGAGGAAACGGCGGCCCACGTCGATCACCTTGATGAAGGAGAGATTCCTGGAAAAAAAATAAATAAATAAAATGAAGATGAGTGATTACGCTGAAGATGGGACTAGCATTGACAAAAATGTTCCTCGTTTACCTGTCGTAGTGGTCGGGGTCCAGAGGTTGGTAGCTGGTTCTGTAACATTCAATTCTCTTCTGGAAATCCATCATGGCGTCGGTCTTGTTGCAGTCCCGGTAGTCTGGACAGGAAACCTTCACCTCCTACATGGGGAGGAAAAACGTCACATGGCAAACACGTCTGATGCCAAAGTGAAGTGGACTTTTAGTCAGTAGGAAACGCCACGGCGACGGACTGTGAGGTCACGTTTGGGACTCACCATGATGTTCGACGCAATGACGTTGGGATCTTCGCACACGGACTCGATGAAGAAGATCTGAACGGAAGAAGAGAGGACGGTTACATGAGCTGATTTGGCGCCATCGTCGCGTCACGGCGTCTCAGCAACACGTACCTTGAAAGCGTTCTCCTCCCCAAACTTCAGGATCAAGTCTCGTCTCTCTCTCGTTGTGTTGGTGGCGTCAAACACCTGAAAGAAAAACACACAACTGAGCAAAACAGCAGTTTCTTACAATCACAAAAGGCTAAATTTAAGGGGAAACTCACCGCGACTTGGCCTCCTTCGTCCTTCAAGTAGGACTTGACGTCTCTC
>JAGFBZ010000580.1:265000-272332 GCA_018398805.1 Hirundichthys speculiger
CCGCCATGACGAAACACCATGGAAACGCCATGAGCGGCTCGTGAGGGCGAACTCATTCACGCAGCCTGCATGCACACGAAACACTCTCGCGCGCACACGCACACGCTCAGGCTGACACAGCGCCTCGCTGTGGTAAACTTTATTTCTTCAAAATGTCTATTTTACATCAAATATGTTAAATCCATCTTTAAAATAATACAGTTTAAAAGCGTTGTTTGATTAAACGAGTTGCCGTAGTAACAGTTTTCTGCAGCTTTTACTACTACCTAAAAAATACTCGTTCGTCGTATGTATTTTTATTATTTTACTTAATTTAATTTAAATTACTTTATTACTATTTAATATTAAGTTTAATCATTTTCCAGCGTGTTGCAGTGGCGTTTGTTGTAATTTAATGATCTGTTTTGTGGTATAAACATGGCGTTTGAATAGAAAAGCAAAATAACTTACTATATTGTAAGTCTGCAGTACTTATTATATTAAAGTCTTTCTTAATCTGTTTTAATATCAATATCGATGCTACTTTATTACAGTTGTGCCTTTTTAGGAGATCATTTCAACAGTTTTTAATGCAATAGATTGTCAACTAATGCTTGAAAAAAATGCAGCTTTTTCGACACATCTGTTGAATGAAAATAGGTTTGTAGCACTTTATTCATGACATTTTAACTGCATCCTTGCCCAAAGTAAAGTCTGTTTGCTGAGTCTGAAGTCAGATGTGGAGCAGAGCTACGTGCGCAGCTGCACATCAGCTCGCGCGCGGCTGCAGCTCTGACTCACTCCGGAGATAATTATACAAGCAGCACTTTGGTATTAATTTCACTGACCGGACACGATGTCATCTTTGAGAGAAAAATATTTTTGAAGAGAAATTCAGAGGAAGATCTCGCCTGAATAAGACATTGTCGAGTTTTTTTTATTTTTTTGTTTTTTGTTTTTTTTTTCTGTAAAAGCTCATCCAGGATGACTATATATATAAAATACTGACTTCTAAGTCATTTCTTATTTTAGCATTTATGTTTTCTTTTGTCTCTATTTTTGATCTCTTCATATTTTTTAAGTTTTCACCTTTTTGTTTTTAATTTTATTTCATTTTTATTTTACATTTTAAACCTTCATCCTAAAGCCCAGAGCCTACAGGGATGAACTGTCAGTCTTCTTCTTGCATGCTTGAACAATATATCTGTAATAGCCTTCTACAAAACATCAATAAAATATCAAACTTAAAGACAGTAATCTATGATAATCATTATTTTGTGGCATCATTTTTTATACACATCTCTGAGGTAGGTACCCAACAACATTTATCTATTTACCAAAAAATGATGAAAAAAAAAAAAAAAAGAAATCAAGTAATAGTCTTTTACTGCTTCCAGAGGATTTAAGAGTGTGAGCTGCAGCCAGGTGCTGCTAATCATGAACAGGTGTGCAGATCTCTGTAAAAGCAAACATTTTGTCGGTTTCCTGGTCTGGAGCCCTGAGGTGTGCCTCAACACAATGCCAAGAGGGAAAGACATAAGATAAGCAGCGGTCTCGCCGCGCCACGTCTTCTGGAGCTCGTTGAATGTTGAAGTATGTGACATCAGCACAGTGAGAATAATGAACAAGTTTTTTCAAAGTGATGCCAGAACAAAAACCTCTTATGGCATTATCAGAGAATCTATCAGTGCCCACGTAAAAACCACTGGATGGTTGTAGTCATTCACCAGATAACCGATAACTTTTTTTTTTAAACAGCTCAGCTAAAGGCCGATACCGATATCGATAACCGATAACACACACATATACCTAAGATCATTACATCAATACTATGAACAAAATAAAAAATAATTAAACAGATATTTATTTTTTCCAATGAAAAACTATTGACAAGCCTCTCAAACATTTTCTTAAAGCTATCAAACAAACCTATTTGATATCTCACATTAACTTAAATAAGGTTCATTACTGACTGATATAAAAAAATAAAGGCTCCTTGAACTGATGGAAATACATGCATCAGAATTACAAACTGAAAAAGATTAACATTTAAAGGATTTTGGCTTGTGGTTCCATTTAAATTAATACCTTTAATTAAAGTAAATGAGGTTCAGTAGTTTTTATTTTTTAATCTCATGGAAGCTTTAGATGAGAGGAATGAGGGAGAGGAGAGACTGCTGCTGGCTTGCGCATGTTAGCATTAGCTTCCGTTAGCTCACGTTAGCGTGATTTCAAAACTCCATGGAAGCGATTGTTATGTTTGTAGGTGGCTGATCAGGTTTTACGTATTAAAGCTTGTGCTTCCCTCCTCGTAGAATTCACTCGGAGGATTCGTCACAAATAACCACCAAACTATCTTCTTCTGAAACTTTAACGAAGTTCCACGCCGCCATGTTTGTTGTGATCAGCGCTGTGCTGCAGGCTGCATTCAAGGTGTAACGGAAATTCCCACGTTTCCTCGTTTGCTAGTCGTTCTTTCACCCTTTTCTATTTTTTTCTTTTTTTATGTGTAACATGAGGGAAAATACTGAAAATATCAATTAAAGTCAGCAACTACTAAAATTATGACCGAGAGTTAACGAGTTGTTTTCTGGCATGAGGGGGTGGTATTCTTGATTTTCCTTATTGAGTAATCATTTTTCTGATTATGCCGACGTTACTTGAACACAACATTCACTGCCGGTCATTCAAGGCTCAGAGGGAGCGAGGCACTGCTGTGTTGACAGAAATATAAATGTTATCGGGGCTATTCGTCGTGATATCGGACTTATCGGGATGACGTCATCATTTCCTGTTATCGGCCCGATATTGAACCCCTATTCTCAGGACATCCGTAATGGGGCTACTTAGTGTTGCCTACATGATTTCCCTAAATTAATAATGGCATATGCTGTCATTGTTTATCAGAAGCTGTATTTGTCTTATACTGTGAGGAACATATAAAATAGGGTTGAAAGCAAGGGTTTGCAGTTTTTTTCTGTAAATATGGGTCAGTAGATGAAGCAGAGACGGAGCACTCACAGGAAACTGAAAAACACTCTGCCAGGGAGTTTAGGTCCACAGACCGAGATGACAGAGACTCAAAGAGACGGAACAAACTGATAAAGAAGTCTGGCTCTGTTCTGTTGCATAAAAACACCAAACATAACGGACAAATCTGCACATCCTCTACACGCCAGGGTGATTAAAAAAAGAAACAGAGCGTCTTCAGTCAGGAGCTTCCTCAGCTGTGGTGCATGACAGTCTGCTACAGAAGATCAAATCTACATCTGCAACCTCACTGAATAAAAAAACTACAGAAAATCAATTAGTCATAAAAAAAAGTGGTTTGATTTTTATCTAAGAAACCACAGAATGATTAATGACACAGAACAGTAGTATTCACAGTCCACGGTGGCTAAAATATGTGCAGCCTGTTGCTAACCAGAGCCTGCAGGAGCTCCAGATGTGCTCCAGATGTGAACAGGCTGCAGCTGTGGCTGTTGGAGGTAACGCTCTCTAGACATGAAGGAGATGGACAGTCCAGTTAGCATCTCAATAAAGACCGGCTAGTATGAAAACAATCAAGTCTTCGTGGTTGTCGTTTCCTTTCATGACTAAATGATTTAAACTGGTGAAACATCTGGAATGGAGACAACTGGACTCTTCAGCGATCAAGAACAACATCATGGCTACTCTCTTGATAATGAGGAAGACCTCATTGTAGTGAGGTTGTCCTGGAGTGCCTGATACTGGGATCTAAGTAGATCCATCAGGTCCCATCAGGTCCCATAAGGTCCCATCAGGTCCCATCAGGTCCCATCAGGTCCCATCAGGTCCCATCAGGTCCCATCAGGTCCCATCAGGTCCCATCAGGTCCCATCAGGTCCCATCAGGTCCCATCAGGTCCCATCAGGTCCCATCAGGTCCTATTAGGTCCCATTAAGTCCCATCAGGTCCCATCAGGTCCCATCAGGTCCCATCATGTCCCATCAGGTCCCATCAGGTCCCATCAGGTCCCATCAGGTCCCATCAGGTCCCATCAGGTCCCATCAGGTCCCATCAGGTCCCATCAGGTCCCATCAGGTCCCATCAGGTCCCATCAGGTCCCATCAGGTCCCATCAGGTCCCATCAGGTCCCATCAGGTCCCATCAGGTCCCATCAGGTCCCATCAGGTCCCATCAGGTCCCATCAGGTCCCGGTCAGGTCCCATCAGGTCCCATCAGGTCCCATCAGGTCCCATCATGGTCCCATCATCAGGTCCCATCAGGTCCCATCAGGTCCCATCAGGTCCCATCAGGTCCCATCAGGTCCCATCCCATCAGGTCCCATCAGGTCCCATCAGGTCCCATCAGGTCCCATCAGGTCCCATCAGGTCCCATCAGGTCCCATCAGGTCCCATCAGGTCCCATCAGGTCCCATCAGGTCCCAGGTCCCATCAGGTCCCATCAGGTCCCATCAGGTCCCATCAGTCCCATCAGGTCCCATCAGGTCCCATCAGGTCCCATCAGGTCCCATCAGGTCCCATCAGGTCCCATCAGGTCCCATCAGGTCCCATCAGGTCCCATCAGGTCCCATCAGGTCCCATCAGGTCCCATCAGGTCCCATCAGGTCCCATCAGGTCCCATCAGGTCCCATCATCCCAGGTCCCATCAGGTCCCATCAGGTCCCATCAGGTCCCATCAGGTCCCATCAGGTCCCATCAGTCCCATCAGGTCCATCATCCCATCAGTCCCATCAGGTCCCATCAGGTCCCATCAGGTCCCATCAGGTCCCATCAGGTCCCATCAGGTCCCATCAGGTCCCATCAGGTCCCATCAGGTCCCATCAGGTCCCATCAGGTCCCATCAGGTCCCATCAGGTCCCATTAGGTCCCATCAAGTCCCATCGGGTCCCATCAGGTCCCATCAGGTCTAATCAGGTCCCATCAGGTCCCATCAGGTCCCATCAGATTACTGTCTGAGGAGTTTGGGGACCAAATGAACACCTCAGATTCTTTGCTGTGTTCTTTAACACTTCCTACTTCCTAAATACAAAAACAAAAACTGCTGACTTGCGGAGGGAAGATGGCGACATATTGAGGCTGCAATCTGTCTGCAACAAAAATGTTTTAGGAAGATGCCAAATGCTAAAATAGGATTCATGTGAACACCAGGATGCAGATTTTCCCAGCAGAACATTTCGCTGTAACGAGACGAGAACTGCTGACTCATGACTCACTGTCAGCAGTCGTAGCGTTTTATTTCATCAGTGCATCAGGAAGCAACGTTCTGGAAGTAAATGGAGGATGTGGTTTAGCGTCGTCACTGATTGGCTGGATGGGAGCACAGGTTGCTATAAGACCTGAACGTACCTGTAAACATTGATGTTTCCTCTCCAGATGTGCGAGCTGCTCCACCGTAGCATCAGAGATCCAGAGGTCACGATGACCACCAGATGTTGGAGGACAAAGCATCCGTAAGACCCAAAAAGATCGTGGTCCAGTTTTGATTTTCATCCATGTCTCACCCGCAAAGACTTTTACAGATTCTGATTATTATTTTTTAATGTTCTCTAATGATGTAATATTCAAAGGTCTTTGTAAATTCACGCTGAGGAAGATTTGAAATTAGTTCATAACTTGCAGACTCAGTTGTCCACAGATTGTTGAACATCTGTCCATCTTTACTTCTGAGAAACTCTGCAGCTCTAAGATGTTCTTTCTTTACCTGATCTTGAACTGACCCAGCTTTAGTGAATAAACACAAGTTCATGAAATTTGCAAAGCATGACACTATCTTTGTTTACATTTTACTAGGGCGTTATTATCGCGTTAACTCATTAATTTATTAACACCGACATTTATTTTATCGAGCGTTAACGCACGTTGCTCACATGCTTTTGTTTTGAAAAGTCTGTTTCTGGCTGCTGCGGAACCGGAAGACAATTGACAGGTAAGCTAAAAACAGACATGGAGAACGGTAAAAAAAAAAAAAATCAGTTTATTTTACAGTTCAGGTAGCAACTCAGGTAGAAATATTAACAATTCAGTCTAAAAAATAAAATTCTGGACTTCAACCAAACTTTCGTGTCATTCCTCCATGTTCCATCAGATCTGCTCCATGTGTTCACTGTCCTGCTGTTCTCTAGCTGGTTACTGCAGTGCGGCTCCATCTAGTGGCACAGATGTGTAATGACAACAGAAAGTCCAGTCCTCCATTATAAAACTAATTCAGTTCTGTGGCGCATTTTTTAATTTCATATTTTTGATCAAGTCTAAAATTGAAATATTGAAAAAAACAGGCATTTTTTCTCTTTTTTTTTGTGTTAGATTAAAAAACAAAAAAACGTAATAAAATGTCACTTTGTAATTTTTTTTTTTAATTTTTGATTGACAATTGAAAATGGAAAGAATGATTTATACACGGATTGGTAAAGTTACTGAACTTTAACATGGACATTTTCATTTTAAAGTTCTCCCAGACGGAGGATTCAACAGAAACAAGGTTATTTGTAACAACTGACAAGTTGAACTCCCCGTTAAAAGTTTCTACTGTTACCTCAGAAATTACCTGTTTTAATGTTCTGATTGTGCTGAGCCACAATCATTTTGTTGGATTTTGTTTGTAGATTTTTTTTTTTTTATTTTTTATAAAAACAGGATGACATTAATGCCCTGGCAGTACATTTTTTAAGATGAGATTTACACTAAATATGTGTTACTGACAAGTGCTGATGTTAAAAGTGTTTGAACAACAAATGTTATGGCACTTTAGTTCATATGGCAGCAGAACATTTAAATAAAAGTGACCTTTACACTTCTTTTGAATTCATTATTTGATTCTGCGTATACAATGCGATTAATCGTGATTAATCAGGGAAATAATGCGATTAATCGCGATTAAAAATTTTAATTGTTGCCCAGCCCTACATTTTAGACATCCGGACCATTTTGTAATTGTAAATAGAGATTATACATTTAACTTCCCTTCGATCGTAATGACACTCGTTCACTTGGCGGTGACTGATGCGACTCATCCGTCTCCACCTTTCGTCTCAATCCCGCCGTCCTCTTCACCTTTGAACCCGCAGCATAAACGTCAAACGGGAGCCTCTTAACTGGGTCTCTCTCCTCGGTTCTGCAGCCCGTTTCCCTGACCTGAATTAAACCCGCTCCAGTGGGACGTCTTCTGGCTCACTTACATAAGTTCTGAATGAGGCTGGGCCCGTTCGCCGTCCCAGTCCCCTCTCCTATAAACCTGCACGGCTAAGTCAAGACGCTAACACACTCCTGGGACGCGTCGTTACGTCAGACGAACTTCACACAAGGAAACTAGGCTTCCAGGAAGGAGGGAGCTGCTCCTCCACGGGACGCTTTTCATGACCAGGTTTGA